>CATKWJ010001153.1:0-33599 GCA_949825065.1 Odontocerum albicorne
ATATATATATATATATATATATATATATATATATATATATATATATTATATATATATATATATATATATATATATATATATATATATACTATATATATATATATATATATATATATATATATATATAATATATATATATATATATATATATATATATATATATATATATATATATATATATATATATATATATATATAATATATATATATATATATATATATATATATATATATTATATATATATATATATATATATATATATATATATATATATATTATATATATATATATATATATATATATATATATATATATATTATATATATATATATATATATATATATATATATATATATATATATATATATATATATATATATATATATATATATATATATATATATATATATTATATATATATATATATATATATATATATATATATATATATATATATATATATATATATATAATATATATATATATATATATATATATATATATATATATATATATATATATATATATATATATATATATATATATATATTTACATTGGTATTATTGGTAAGGTTTACTTAACAACTAATGTTAAACTCTTAAACTGCATGCAACTTAGCTTTTTCTAAAGAGTATGCAAGACATATGTAAGACATGGCCAAATTAGGATATATTTTCCGAGAGTATATATATATATATATATATATATATATATATATATATATATATATATATATATATATATATATATATATATATATATATATATATATATATATATATATATATATATATATATATATATATATATATATATATATATATATATATATATATATATATATATATATATATATATATATATATATATATATTTACATTGGTATTATTGGTAAGGTTTACTTAACAACTAATGTTAAACTCTTAAACTATGCATGCAACTTACAGGCAAACATTTCGTTTTTGCCTCATTCGTCCCATTTTTCTTAACGACTCTTCAAATGTCAAAAGTATTTCACTCAGTACGTGCTCTGGTCTTGACTTGACTTGACTGGCGATAATATTTATGTCAAATATATTATTTATAGTTAAGGCATTAATATTGTGGAGGTGTGGTGATGAGGGGAAAGCCTTGAAATCGGTAGGTTTATACCGTTACATGAAGTGGAATAAACAGTGTTTAATAAAACAAATTACAATATGTGTCAAATATTGTACAGTCATTATATCTATGTTATATGTGGTGCCTAACAGTTGTAATAATCAATTAAGTATTCTGACAGTGATTACGATCATTTAAATAAATTAGAAGAGAAAAATCTCAGAATAAATGTTGTTAAATCTAAAATGAAAGTGATAGAAAGTGTAAAGGAAAAAAGACGCTACAAATGGGTAAAATTTTTAAAATTGTAGCAAGTCTAATAATTTTGCTGTTTGGGTAGTATTTTCACAAATGATAGAAGAGTTAAAAGGGATGTCTAATAGCTTGTAGCAAAAGGAAACAAAGACGATGGATCACTAAAACATACATATATACTCGAACAGAACAGTGTCAAAATCTGCTAAGATCTTCAATAGTATTTGAGTACCAAGTTTGATATTTGGGAGTGAAACATGACCGTGACAATAGACTGTGAGGAACCAAATAAACGCTGTAAAAATGCGTGCATTGAGAAGAATACATGGAGTGACAATGTATGACAGTATACAAAATGAAGGGATAAGGGACAAATATGAACTTAAGGTCGAGATGTTAAGTAAAATGAAAAAGAGCACTCTGAGATGGTTTGGGAATGTGGAACAAATGAATAAAGAAAAACTTACAAACAAATGTTTAGTGCAAATATAAATGGAAGATGTATGAGAGGAAGATCAAAGAAAGTATAGTTGGATCAAGTAAATGATATTCTGAGAGAAGGAAACGTGGAATGACTGAGAAATCGTAGATGTTTGGATATATAACATAAGAGGATAAGGATGTTGAGATAGGAAAGTAGGGCGCTTTGTCTTCTCTGCCACCCCGATGTAATTATATGTAGGTATGTATGAAACTGTAATAAACAAATGAGAAATTATTAAAAACAAATTCAACAAAAAAGTCAATCCCCTTATTTAATACTATTGATCACTAAGTGAACTTAAGTACGTTAAATAGTATTGATCACTAAGTGAACTTAAGTACGTTAAAAGTTAATTTTCAAAACATAAAGACTAAAAAAAACATAGATACACCCCTGCTTTATAGCTCAGTTGACCAGTTTTGTATGCGGAAACGAAAGTCAATGTTAGGGGTGTAGTCAAGCAGGAGAAGGGGTCGGTTCGATACGTGTACAATTTAAAATTAGTCATGTTGGTATTGGGCGAGCCAACCGTAAATCAGTCGGCAGGGACGCATAAATCTGTCCCGCGGTCCGCCGGGGCCTCGGGCGGCCGAAGAGACGCGAGCCGACGGTACACCCCACCTGGATAAAGGCTTAGCCCAATTAGGGGAGGATTAAGGATTCGAAGGATTTTTTCCTAAACGGTTTACCATGAAATGGCGGTATTAGGTTTTGGGAGTAAAATTTAAGGCCCGTTCGAACAATTAAAATTTCACATTTTGGTGTTATAACAAAATTTTGTCATATATTTACGGAGATAGTTTTCAACAAAATAGCTATTGTGGTTACTTTACATTTTAGTTTATTCCAATTTTATAAAATTATTTGAATTGTTGGGTACGTTGGATAGAAACTTGAATTAATTGGCACATTATTTATTTTTGTGGACAGCGGAACATTGAATATTTGTAAAATCATATTTAAGAATTGGGGTGTGAAGATTAGTATAGTGTCTAAAGTTAGGAATGTTAGATTGTGTGATGCTGTGGTAAAAGGTTGTCGCACTCAGGCCTTAACCAAAAAGAGGAGGTTGTCGGCTATTAGAAATCACTGGCCAAAAATCTTGTAACCTCCGTATTTTGGGATGCGCATGGTATAATATTCATCGATCAAAAGGGAAAAACCATCAATAGCGAATATTACATAGCGTTATTGGAGCGTTTAAAGGCAGAAATTGCAAAAAAACGACCCCATATGAAGAAGAAAAAAGTTCTCTTTCATCAGGACAATGAACCGTGTCATAAGTCGATGGTAACGATGGCCAACTTGCATGAGTTGAACTTTGAATTGCTTCCGCATCCACCGTATTCTCCAAATTTGGCCCCCAGCGACTATTGGCTGTTCGCAGACCTCAAAAAGATGCTCCAGGGAAAGAGATTTGGCACCAATGAAGAAGTGATTGCCGAAAATTTGAAACCAAAGATAAATCGTTCTACACGGCTGGCATAGAAAAGTTAGGAAAGCGTCGCAATGAATGTATCGCTCTTGAAGGAGACTATGTTGATGAATAAAGAAGAATTTTGGCAAACAAATGTTGTTTTGGTAGTTAGTCCAGCGACTTATTGATCGATGTATTAGGTTACCAAGACCCTTCTTGGGTTACAGTTTTAATGATAATCAGAGTTACAAATAAAGCATTGTTATTTCAGACGATATTTTTTTTATATAAATTTAATTCAACCACCACACGATAATTGATGCTGTCACAGTTAAATCCAATATAAAAATCATGAGAAAGTCGACACTAATGCGGAATATATAAAAATCAATCTTTTATCGATTTAAAACTGTAATTGGTTCATTTAAAATGTTTTTTCAGAGATATTGGCGTACGGATTTGACATAAATGGTAGCCGACTTTTCGAAGTCGTTGCAATCTTCACCCTCAGAGTGATGTTAAAAAAATACTGAATATTACGTCCGCCATCATCTGAACTAACTCAGCATGATAAAAAAACTCCGAAAAATATTTAATACCAATTAAAAAACCCGTGAAAACTTTTAGACCACAGTTTAAAATGTTTTAGACCACAGTTTAAAATGATTGAATTGTTAGGTAGATTTATATTTGGAACCTTCATTAGTGATAATAGATTTTCAAACCTGAGACGATCGGGGTCAAGTAGTGTGCATTCTTAGTTATTGATCTAGATAATGAAGAAGAAATATTAGATACCGGTAATCCTGCAGAGCACATTTACCTTTGCGAAAGAATCAGAGCGTTAATTTTATATGATACCAACGTGAGAGGGAATCCAAGTTAAGAAAATAGTTATATTGTTAAAGTTTAACTGAACTAAAGCGGATTTAATAGAGCAAATTATTTCATGGTATGCTTGACTTGAGTAACTTCATAAGATCGAGAGGAATTCACTATGAGAGTAACAAAGCTTAAGAGTCTCATTAAAAGATTAGCACATAGAAAAGAACTATAGTTCGGAAAATCTAGGATGAGTCCTGTGACAGCTCACAAATTTGCCCCAATACAACCTTATGTAATGTATTTACCTAAATAACTTGCTATTTATTAGAATTGAGGCTAATATTAAAGTTGATAAAATAATTAAAATTACTGAACATCATTACAAGGCTGTATTAGAGCAAATTTGTGAGCTGTCACAGGACTCATCCTAGAATTTCCGAACTATAGGACCTTTACAGCCTTGTTGGTAAAGCTATCTTCTAATTCAGAGATTTTGGATTCGATTCTCATTAGTACCCATTTAAAAAAATAATGTGTACAAACAGATTTTCAGTTAAGGCTTCTTTCAGGTTGTTTGGAAAAGTTTGCCACACGATAATAGAGCCACTAGATTATACAGTATATAGTGAAAGTTTATTACTTGTACAGAATAAATATTAAGAAAAGAAATCACTTATTTTATTTCAAAAGTTGCTTAGTACAGAAGATGAAAGAACAAATGCACTTTTTCTTTTGTTTTGAATAAAGATCTACTAAATAAAGGGTTGTCTTTTTTATCTTCCCTCGTAATGAAATTTAAAATCAATCCTTTGTTTATTTTCTTTATTTACTTATTGAGTTATAAACTCAAATCAAATAGTTAATATGTCATTATCTTTCGAAAATAAACGAAAAGCCCCAGTGTGATGCACTAAATTGCTGACTTTGACAAAGGTTATAAAGTCCCTGTAACCTATAACCTTTAGTCCCTATAACCTATGACTAACATACAGAAGAATACATGGAATGACAATGTGTGACTGAAAACAAAATGAAGTAATTGGAAATGAATGCGAACTCACAGCTGATGTGTTGAATAAAATTAAGAAGAGCATTTTGAGATAGTTTAGATATGTAGAACGAATGAATTAAGAAAAGCTTTACTAATATATAGTGCAAATAAATGTATCGTCAACAAATGTATTGTTGAATTAACTGAATAATATTTTGAAAATAGGAAACATAACAAATCAGAGAAATCGTAGAATTTGTATGAAAAATATGTATCGCTATAGAAGAGGCGAAGGATGTGTGTCGAGATAAGAAAGTCTGGTGCTAGTCGTGATGGTACGTATGAAATCGTATAGTTTTCTTCAATATATCAACATATCAAAATTAGTTATAAAAAAGCAAGTTGAGTAAGTAGTATAGCCAGGAGATAACATTTGAAGACAAAATTGTATCCAACTCCGTTAAACGAGTATTTAATAATAATAATAAGAAAATGACATTTTATGTAGCGCCATTTCGAAAGCGATTTGGTACTCAAACCCACTATTACTGACTTATTGAAAAAAATACAAAAGAACTATATGTACATAAGTTGAGTATAAATGTAATAAGGTAGTGACTTATTTCATTTTTTACTAGTATTTGGACTGGAATAAACAAGCCCCTGGAACAGATATGATTCATGTAGAAAATACTACCTTAATCGGAGATGTAACAATAATCTTATTGATAATCGCTTAACCTGGTTGGAACAACAAGCGTCTTACTAACTATGCTGCTGAAGTCATCCTAAATTTATTATTAATATGGCACGTAAATGTGATGTATTTCAACGAAAGGGTATTCATATATTTTTTAATGCGACAACTAGGCACGAATCTCTGACTAAAAGAACGAGTATCTTTCCTTAAGACCACTGGGGTTGTATAAATACACAATCAATACAGTAAAACTAGGCACTAATCTGTGACTAAAAGAACAAGTATCTTTCCTTTAGACGACCGGGGTTGATAAATACAAAATCAATACAGTAAAACTAGGAACGAATCTGTGACTAAAAGAACAAGTATCTTTCCTTAAGACCCCTGGGGTTGATAAATACATAATAAATAGAGTAAAAAAGATTTTAAATCAAATCTTAATACCACGCATCAGTCTTTTCTCAAACATTAATCAAGGGCAAAATCCAGCTTTACAACAAGAGGGGAGAGTGTTGTACAATGTGACATGGGGTAGCAGTCACCCTCTGGGAATATTTTAGATATATATTTTTTGAACATTTTGGACGCATCGCCGATTTCCCCCGTGATTCCCGCCAATTTGTTGTGAAAGGAACAATCAACTGCGAATTTGTCAATTTCATTGTCATGCCCGACGCAAAACTTTTCGATTTAGCATTTTTTTGTCAAGTCCATTTGCGAGCAAAATCGAGCATGCAAATTGGGCGTGACGTTTGCCGTACGCAATGTACGGTCGAGTCTCGCGCGGAATATTTACATCAAATTCAAAAGTTGGCAAGGACTATGAATTCAACGGTTCATTTTTTACATTATTCATCGTGAAGTTATATTTTCATAGATACAGCAATCGAAAAATATAAACGACGGTTAACGAATAATTTAAATTTTCAAACCACTTCCAAGAGATAATAATTCAGGAAATGGCTTAATTTATTGTTATACCCCCTTAAATAGGGTATTAACGATAATCCAGTAGCTTAAATGGTTAGATAGATGACTTCAAATCCAGAAGATGTGAGCTTGATTGCCATTGAAATTCAATTTTATTATGAAAAGGTTCCAGTAAAGTTTTCACTTAAGGACTGCTTTACAAATTTCTTATTGGTTAGAAAATATTATCACATATCAATAGACCCTTCAGGCTATACTGTTTATCATTTCTAGTATTCGGAAGTAAAAATATACCTATGATGTCGGCCATATATATTCTTTAAAAAAAATTGCCGATGATTTTGCTGGTGTGCGATTGGCTTATTTAAGGAGGAGAAAAAAGAAGAAAAATACAAACTCTTCACGGCACAGCTTCGCTTTCCAGCTGAATTGTACGAGATCCAGCAACGCCGACAACGATTGTACGAGGCATATCCAGAAAGTAAGTGTACTGAATTTTTGTAGGTTACAATTTTTTTTATTTAAACAAAAAAATTACGTGGTTACCGTAGTACATATGTAAGCTATTTTTCGACATAGTCGCCATTCCTCTCAATGCAGGTGGTGAAGCGGGGTATCAACTTTTTGATGCCTTCCTCGAAGTAGTTTCCCACCAACCCCTCCGTCCACTTCTCCACCTCCTCCTTTAGCTCCTCGTTGGTTGAAAACCTTTTTCCACTCATGTACAGCTTCAGGAAGGTAAAGAGATAGTAATCTGAAGGTGCTAGGTCAGGGGAATGCGCGGGATGGTTCAGGACATCCCATTTAAACGAGGCGAGCAGTTCCTTCGTGGCGTTGGCCGTGTGTGATCTGGCATTGTCATGCAGCAGGCAGACTCCCTTTGTCAGCATGCCTCTCATCTTGTTCTGAATCGCCCTCCGCAATTTTTTTAGGGTCTCACAGTATCTTGCAGAGTTGATGGTCTCCCCTTAAGGCATATATTCAATTAAAATTATGCCTTGACAGTCCCAAAACACGGATGCCATGATTTTCTTGGCTGAAATTGTGATTTTGAACTTTTTGGCGGAGGGTGAAGAGGTGTGACGCCACTGTTGAGACTGCCTTTTGGTTTCAGACGTGTAGTGTGCAACCCAAGTTTCATCTCCAGTAACGATGGAGCGGAGAAATTCATTTCCATGGAGTTTGCAGCGCCTCAAAAACTAATGCCTTTTTACAAAATTTCGCACTTGGCGGGAGATTGGGTTGACATTTTTCACAAAACGTGTTGTCGCGTCGACACTTCTCAACATACTGACCTCAAACCAGTCTCGTTGCCGAGGGGAAGGGTCAGGCTACACGGAAGTGTAGCTAACATGTCGAAAATAAAATCCATCCGGTCGTGAGAGCCTCAGTACACTTACTTTCTGGATACGCCTCGTATAACATATAATTATAATACAATATCTTACAAACACTTTTATAGGATAAAGATAGTTAGAGGTGATTTGAATTAAAATAAAGCTTCTATTTACAAGCCGAAACCAGGACTTGGAATTGGAAATGCGTATGGTTTACAGTAACATCTTCTCAGTTGTACTCTATGAAATGGATTTGTAGATACAACCAGAAAACATCACCATGTTTGATCAAACATCACTATGATGTAGATCTACAGACAAATCTTCAAGATTCTCTAAACAAGTCGTGTTATACATTTTGAAGTGCTTGCTCACATATATAAGAACCAAGATCTTCTTAAAACTATAAATGTTTTCAAGTTGCAGTATATCCGTCATGATATAATAGATATAAAATACATTCTTACACAACGGATCATCCGAGGAAAATAAATGAAAAACAAAGCTACGACAACCCAATGTTTCTTGAGTTTAAGCGCATAACTTTTGGGAGTATTTTAGGTGCAATTTTACAGAGTTGTTCCGGGCTGCAGTGAACAAATTAAAGATTGCCACGATGGTAGTCAACGGCAACTCGAAAAGAATAAATATTAAGTAATATGATTTGAATATTAACAACTCAGTTTTGCCAAATAAATAGATGATACAGTTGGCACTTTGCACGACAATTAGATATTCTAGATTTATCAAACATCTATAACGATCAACAACCCCTAAATATATCTCGTATTATTCCGTTTTGGGGTCGGAAATACGGATAAAAATGTAAATCATTGCATTTTATAAAAATTTAATGGGATTCTGCACTCAGTACTTTATAAATATAAATTTTATTTACGTAGGTACAGTCATCCGGCATGAAACACATGTCACAATTCCCATCTAGTGTCAGTTAAGCCTGAATATATTCATACATAAACAATCAGACTTGTAGTCGAGGTAACCGAGAGCCTTTTGCTAAATCGTGTACAGTTTGACTGTAATAAAATAAGTCTCACTTTAGTTTTTTAGCAATTTTTTTTTTATTTATCCAAAATTATATAATAACATCAACATAATTTGTTTTTTTTACTAGGCAATAATTCAACCACAGTAGGATCATTTATTTATTATATGAATCAATACAATAAAAGAAATGTTTCAACGAGTGTTTTTTGACGAAATTTTTTCCTAGTGAACAAGTCTACATTTAAGTATCACATTAACTATAATTTAAAACACAACCTGATTTTGTTTCATTCCTAATTTTTTAGACTGTTTTACCCTCCTGTAATATTCTTTTTTCTCCTATAGTTTTAATATCCCCATTAAACTTTACTAACTTAAACAATTGTTGAGTTTTTTCCTGATCCTTATACACTATGTAAACTGATACTAACTTTTATGGGTGTTTTCTTTTTAATGTTATTGTTTTATTGAATCGTTTTGATACTGATTTTTATTATCATTTTATTTAACTGTTTTTTTTTTCATTAAATTGTATTTTTCAACTCATCTTTTGTTTTTTTTACAATTATCTTAATGTTTGTTTTAAAAAAGATATCCAGCAATAGCAATATTTGAAAGTTATGTCTAACGTTTTATCTTCTTGAATTGAACTACAATTATACATTTTTATTTATTTAGTGTATTCCTTTTTTGAAAATTTTCATTTTACAAATATATCCAAGCCGACTTACGTGACCTAGTTGGTAAAACGCCTTTCTCCCAGCCCTAAGGTTGCAGGTTCAAATACCCCTGGCACCCAGATTTTTTTATAAAAAGGATTCCAGCCTGATTTTCACTTATGACCTATTTAACATATTTCTGGTTGGTTGAAAGAGATTGCCACATGTCAATAAGCCCGCCTATGGCCATGTATATAATAAAAGTGTAATACAATCTTAAGATATTTAAAAAAAAAAATTGGGAGTATATGTTCCAAATACAATAACCGTCTAAATCTAACCCAAGTTTAAAATATAATTAAAGTAAGAAAAAAATTAATTAAATGAATAACGTATATTTTGGCTATTTTACAATCATTTTAATAAAAATTAAGATAAAATAAAGGTGAATACATAGGCATACCTCCGACAAGAAGTAGCTTATTTCGAGGGCGTAAGCACAGCTTGTGTTTCGAATCGGTAACCTTCTGCATAAAAGTCCACCGCTTAGACTACTTATTTTTACCGCGTCGCCATGAACCCTTGATTGACATATTAAGTAATTTCTAATTCAGAGGGACCATTTAAAAAACTAAAAACTACATTCTAATATAACGAGTGGATCACAATAAATTGATATTTTCTTCAATGTTCTACTGATTTTTCACAAGACATTCTGCAAATGTTTGCAAAATTTTTCAAAAAATCCATGATTTGTTCTTAAACAATAATTAAATATTCTAATGCTGTAACGTAACATACATTACTCAGATATTTGTTTTTTACAATTTATTTATGTAAGTAAGTTTCAATATAACAAAAATACATATGAAACAAATTACGAAAATGAATTCCACCGAGTATTAAACTAAGAACACCAAAATACAAAAGGTTTGCTCATTATAAGAATATCAATTATAAAATAAACCTCATTAATAAAACAATAGGGAATTTTACAAAATTTAACCCGGCAATTGGCACCGACTATGTAACTATTGTATATTTGGTTGAAATTGGTCATATCATGGTAACAAACGCATAGATTGTTGTTTCGAAAATATTTTTTTAAAATAAACAGTAAGCAAACAAGATGAAAGCTTTCATTTACGGTTTTTCTTCTTTCGTATGGTGCTTTTTTCTTCTTCAAATTCGCTCTGACAGTTTTCTTAGCAACTGGACCTGTGGTGTTACCAAATTAATCTTCTTGAGTCCAAAAAAATGTAACTTATGATAGACAGCTAAAATGTGACATTATTGTAATTTAGTTAAGATCAACTTTTTAGAGATATATCGTGTTAAAATATAATATTTCATTATGTGGAAATACAAGAAACTGCAAAAAAAGGATTCTAGGATTCATCCTAATTTTTTCAAAAAACGAAAACAATTAGATGAAATTTCTGAGATTATATCGTGTTAAAATGTAATATTTCATTCTGTTGAAAGTAACTGCAAAAAAGGATTTTAGGATTTGTCGTAATTTTCTCAAAAAACTAAAACAATTAGATGTTATTTTTGAGATTAAATGTCACTGTACTTCGAAGAGCGAATTTTAATAGTTACTTTTCTCATCAATTACGAAATGTGTTTCTCCGTAAATCCTTTTTTCTTGTCATTTCCCATATTTTCAGTCTTCAGCGACATTAACAAATATATTGTTTACTGTTTTAATTCATCTGTTGTTCAATGTTTTAAGTATGTTAAAATCTTTTATTATTTTTAGAAATTACTCTATAACTTTCATTCAATAATAAGCACGAATGTTTGGTAGGTTATAAAAGATCACAGTATGAGTGTTTACTCGCCATTTATATACTTAAGAAGAAATAAATATTTCATAAATAAATATTGGGTGGAAAGATGATAACATTGTCAAGTCCATTCTGGAAATGGTACAAGTAAATAGTAGGAGGGGAAAAAAATCCTTAATTCATATATCTTTCATCACTGCAAAAGAATTTCAATGTAAAGAACTCAATAATCTATGGTCAAAAACATGTCACCTCAGTACAAGACGAGCTGAATTCAAGAAGAGAGTATAACGTCAAATGAAATAAATTGACAAAAAAATCTCATAGATTAAATCACCTTTTTAACATAAAATTCCCAACCTTAGAATGACTAGAAAGTAGGAAACTACTCGTATATCTCAAGTGAGTTTTCTTAATCAAGTTATAAAAATATATCCTTAAAGTTAAAAAAAAATTAAGTAGAAGATCCTCAAAATAGTGCGAATGTAATTTGTGGAAGCTTTATTTCAAAAGTTTTGTGTACCCATTTGTGTAACCCAACGGTTGAGCGCCGAGCCACTTAAGAATCAACACTTGCCGCTTTCTCATGGCTTATAATTTACACTCGCATCTCACACAAAGCACTTATACAGGCTTTAATTAATAATCCATATGACCGAATTCAAACTAAGAGTTTCCCACCCCTGCCCCTGAAATGGGGAAACGAAACTTATCCAAAACTTGCTATAATCGTTGAAAAATAGTGTATTACAATATTTACTAAATAAATTCAATATAATGAGCAATTTCATATTTTGTTTTTCAAAACCGAGTCTAAAAGTTTCAATGCCAAATGACTTCCTCTTTAGGACTGTCATGTACGTAAATGTTTAAAAGATTGTACTGAAAATAACTGAAAGAAACCGAATAAACGTTGTAAAAATGAGTGCATTCTAAAGTACCTGAAGTGACTATGTATGAGAAAATAATAAATATCTGAGAATAAGAAATATATGAGAGCATAAGAGATTTATTTCTCTCTTTTGTCAAAATGTTATCTCTTTTTTTCTTCACGCTGGCTGTGAATCTGAATTTGTATGTACGAGTACATTAAATTTTCAACAATATTTTTTATAGATATAATTATATTCGATTAGTTATCATGTTTTTTTTATATGGTTTACATGTAGATGAACCTGGGCTAAAGAATCTATATTATCAATGCGGCCGGGCTCGCTCTCTTATTAGTAGAGAGAGTATTTCGATTGCGAGGATGGTATGAGATGAACCTAGACTTTTTGATAGTTTATCTCTCATGTATATTTTTTCCACTATCTTGATTGTAAAAAAGTATAATTACAGGATATATAAACTTATTATATTTTTATTTAAGTAAAGGCATAAGGTATTAATATGAACTAAGATCTAATGTATTAAATAGGATAAGGAAAAGCTTCCTGAAATATCTCGGGCATGGGAAACAAATGAAAAAAAATATATGAATTTTTTTAAAGCTTTTTGCTCTTAATCAGTTAATATTAAGGCGCCATTCGGTTCACGCTCCAAATATGGCATTGCAATACAATTGTCGCTCCTCAGAGGATTATTCTCCCCCTTTCACTTATTAACATAAACTGATATTATTTATGTTTCTACTGATTAGTGTTGTGCTTGTACTGTACTGTGCTGTGCTGATCCGCTCTCCGGTGCCTGTGATCGAGCTTTTATATAGCAGTATTACCATTAAGTATTCACTACACTAGGATTAAAAATATGTCAAGCAATAATTTATTCCAAATTCGTATTTCAAACAGAAGATGACCTAAAGCATTTATCATAAATTCTACCCAACAGCTGAAAAGTAATATATGTTATGAGCATCTCAATTAACAAGACGAAGAGTTTGGTCTGATGAACAATTGATACAATTTAAATGCTTAGGTATCGACATCTTATACATTTGCTCACGAGATCTCCACAGGACATCTCATGCTAACAAGGAAATCTAAAAGGTGGAGAGACAGGAGGTGATCTGCCTGACGGGATATTTGATTCTGAGTTGCGCATCAAAATAGAGCCAAATTCTACATTAAGAAGAAAACTATACAATTTTAATACATAAAACATAAATATTTAAAAAGGAATTACAATATATAAGAGAAGAAAAATAAAATCAGTAAAAACGACGTTGTTAAGTGACATCTTGTAGAGGATTCGGTGTCAACCTTCCATGAGGATTTAATCTGACGGCGATAAGCAGCGGTGCTATACAGAAGATGGGAAGGTGGTGAATTGACCACTGAATTTCTCCACCTTCCCATTTTTTGGGAAGCACCAGCCACTCGTTGTCGTAGCAATCCAGTGATTCCTTTTATTCTTCCCTCGATGAACACGCCATAGCAGCTATACGTATATACAAATAATATTCAATATCCGTTATTGTATGAAACACGAGATTTGTTTATTGTTGACCCCTTATAATTGGTCACGAGTTCAAAGCTGTACCATATGTTACAATATTCATTAAATAAAGTTTGACATTTATAGCACATCTATACAATCTGTTTACTTACATCTAATATATGACACTTAGACATCTCCGGTCACCATTAATATCATCTGATATATATTAATTTGAGATCTAACCATGACACTTGACTTTAGTGTCAATTTGATAGCATATGTCCTTCAAACATATCGATATTATTTTTTATTGTATTTCGTTTACGTCTGAATACGATGACTTATTTACATTATATTACATATTATACTCCAAAACATTGTGTTAGCAGATTTTTACAAGTTCTTAATTACGGAATTACTTAGATCATGATATCTGTATGGCAGAAGGTGGTTTATACTATTGAAACCCACATGATAAGCAATTCTTTACTGAGTTGATCGTTCAGTCCGCTTATTCATATACAGGTTGAGTAATATCGAAAACATGCATCCACCTTGTCTTACTCCTTTACGTTAGTGCATTGGCCTAAAAAAAACCAGCTTTTTTACAATTCAACTAAATTTAAGGGGTAATTTTATGTAGTGCCGTTTATGGGTCGAAATCTCCTCAAGAGTGCTCCAAGTCGGGACCCGACCCCACCAATATTAAACAAATCACGTCTGACAACTATAGCAGCACCCGAGCGAATTGTGTATAGCGCTTTCATTGTACACAGTCTTCGTTGCTGGGCCTTGTAATCGAGGATCCCTTCGTCATCCCAACGTCATTTCAGTTGGAGAGCGATGCTATGTCATCGAGTTTTTTGTAAAATTCTTTATTTTTTCTCCTCTTTAAGTAAATGAGCTGTTGAACGTCAGCAAATTCACCGGCCACGTCGGTGTACTGGATCCAATAACTCACTTGAAGTAAGACGATCGGAGCACATAGTCATACTTTCCCCCCCTTTTTTTAAGGAATAAATATAATCGAAGTCATAGATATATTATACCCCCGAATACTAGGCGGAAAAATGCCTGCGTCATTCGAGGGTAGTAGCATAGCGCGGAGTTTGAACAGGTGACCTTCCGCATGGAAGTCTTATTTATCCTAGCCACAGAAAAACTATTTTTAATTTTCAAACGATTTGAAATTTGTTTTTTTTTGTTAAATGTCTAAATTATTTTTAAATTATTCATAATGAAATTTTGTTTTGTACATTAAATCATTTTTATCTGAATTGGAAACCAAGCCTATGAAATTATTTATAAATGTCAAGACTATAGATTGAACCAGGAGACTTAAATGTCAAGACTATAGATTGAACCAGGAGACTTAAATGTCAAGACTATAGATTGAACCAGGAGACTTAAGAGTTAGAGACTAACGCTCTCGCGATTTAGCTGATTCGACAATACAAGTGACGCCCTTTTGTAATTTTGATAGGACCTAAGTTTTGCTATTTTTTTATTGACTGTCACATAGACTAAAAGACAAACACTGAAAAATTGATGAAAAATCATATAAGTTGCCAGTGTAAATAAATCTACCCAGGTCCATTTTTATTTAATACGTAAAAATGTTGGACTTATACACAACACTAAAGCCAGATTTTTATTCTACATTACATAAAAATCTTATCCAATATTTCGTTAAAAAATATAAATCGAATATTAAGGTTTTTTTTTTAATTTGTTGAATAACGTAATATTTAGTAGAAACATTTGCCAAAGGATATACCTATATGCAAATTTATATCTTGAGAGCTAACCTAATCTATATATTATAACTATGAAATAACTTAATTTTAAATTCCTACATGTTATTTAATTTTTAATTATCTTAATATATAATATATTTTTTTAGAAATAGTTAACACCTACGAACTACTTATAACTATATGGCAATTCTTACAACAAATTATTTAGCAAACACATATACACTTGTTCAGGTTACTTGTATTCCATCACATTCACTCAGACATATTGGTCCTTCCAGCTAATACTAGTCAGGCAAACAGATACGAATATTAATCTTTTATTCTTAATATAATATTAGGTGTTAACGTTAAAAATGAGTACCAAAAGTAAAACAAAATGGTCAAATTTTACGTCATTCGAAAGAAAATTTTCTTTTCTTTTGATTTAAGTTGGCGGTATACAGTCATGTGACTACAATTCATCTGCTTAGCCAATTCGGCGGTGGTTTGAAGGGGATCTTCATTAATAATATGGTTTAAGCGGTCCTCATCGAAGTCCACTGGTCGTCTGGAACGCTCCATGTCTTTCAGGTCGAAATTACTGTTTTTGAAACGCAAAAACCATCGACGGGCTGTCCTTTCATTCATAGCATCTTCACCATACATTTCAAAAATATCGCGAGCAGCTTTGGCAGCTTTATTCCCTCGATTGAACGCGAACAGAAGGAGGTGTCAAAAATGCTCACTTTCGTCTACTTGACATTCCGTTTTGAAGGCTTATAATCATATAAAATAATATACGTAATGTAAAAGCAAACACAATATCTTGTAGAGCAAAAAAAAATATTTTGAATGATATATAAACTTGACTATTTTGTTTTACTTTTGGTGCTCATTTTTAGATTGAAAAAAAAACGGACACAACTTATGTTAATACCCAATACAATGACATTTTGAATACACTCGTATAAAATATAATATCTCCGAAAATTTTGGACATAATATGGTATAATTTACACTATTATATCTCGTGTCAGTCATCGCGTGTCAAACATATAATATATATAAAAAACATTAAATATTCAACATTTCACTTTAGAAAGTGCCTGAAGATAACCCATTTATTGAAGTCTTGTCAAAATGTGTGATAATGTGTATATGAACACTACACACATACATTACACTACACTTAAGGTATCTTTGTAGTTTGTCTTTCCTTGTTAGTTTTCTTACCAAATTTGTTTTTCTAAACATAAGTCTATGTACCTTATCTAACCACCACCTTCCTATCTTTATACATAAATTTTGATTATATATTATGTAATATTTTTAATCTGTCAATAATAGAGGATTCGAATACCGAGCTAGAGCGCCCTTGAGGAGAATCTGCTCTTTAAATTTTGTTAATATAAATGGTCCTTTTATTATAATTATCATTATTATTCGATTATTTTAATACATTTTCCTCCCAAGTACGAGTATATTTGGCTATTAGAGGGGATAACAGAGTTATTCTTATAGGTTTTGTCTGCAGAGCCGACTGGCAAATCTTTAGGCAGGTCACGGCTCGCTCGGTTCACACACGAGTGCGCTGGCCTATCGCTAGGGAGGACGCAGGCACCCGGGGCCAAATATTACCTCGGAGCGACCTGACTGTTCCGCTTAGTGGAATGAATGGGAAGGGAATATACTCAGCTTTGGTAATCCAAAAAATAAACGTTTAAATACAAAGTTTTTTTTCGTATGTTTCTAGAACTTTATTTTTTTGTGTACATATGTGTATGTTTCTAGAATGTTTTCATGGATGAGGTTGAGATATTATAATTCTTTCAATTTAAAAAAGGCACTCATTAAAATAATAAACTTATATTTATAAATATTGGTTCCTGATTTTAATGTATGCAAAATATATAATGTGTTGGAAAACAAACATACGTATGTGATCACGCCGTGTCCCTTGCGAGGTTGGCAGAGAGAACAGATAACATGTTTCTATTATATATAAACGCACAACATTCGCGTTCTCCATATTCGTGCAAAATCTTAAATTATTCATGTTTTTCAATTTACATATCTTGTCAAAAACTTGATTCAACCACATTATCTATCGTCTAATTCTTTCTCGCACACCTTGTAGTTCTAAACTGTATACACCGTTTAGTCATTTTTTCTTTCCACATGTTCAAATCATCTAAACGTCCCTTTCTATATTTTGCTCATTGTCATACATTGTGGCACTTCATAACTTTTTCTTAGTTCATGCATTTTTATAGGATAACTATATGCAAGAATAAGGAATTATGATATTAAAAATAATTGAAACGGTTAAGAATGATTTGTACTTAAAATAAGAGATATTTCATTCTTAAAAAAGAAAAAATTGGCAAAGAAAGTATTTCTGAGAAGTATGAAAAAAATAATAATTCAAAGAAATTTAAAAAATGAGGATACAGCAACAAGTCTTATAAATAGGAGGAAATGCATGACTAAGTCAGGACTTAGTCATGACTTACTTACCCGTTAGGACCATGGCATTAAGGTGACATTGTTTTTCCGCTTTTGTTCTACACAACCTTAATCCTAACACGTTTGTATTAAGACATTATAGGTTTAAGATTATTCACTCCTTAGATTGTTGACTATGACGTCTGTCTCCCAACCCAGAGGTTGCGGGTTCAAATCCCGCTAGAACCAATTAAAGAAAGGATTCCTTTCTGGTTTTCACTAAAGGCCATATTTACATATTTCTAGTTGGTTGATTGAGATTTCTATACAGCAATAAGCCCACCAGGCTGTACGGTATATATCAAAAGTGTAATACAATACAGCACAATTGTTTGTTACATTTTCTATGTTTTATATAATCTGTCAGGTATCAATAAAATTTCTTTTTTTTCGTTTCTAATATTCTAGAATAAAAAGGAAGATTTACAGAAATTAATTTTCTGTCAAGTAATTTACAATTATCTCTCTCTCTCTCAACAGTGTTATTTTTTCGCTTTAATTGGGATGTAAAATGCTCTAAAAATAAAACCAGTCTGGAAGTAAACCCACCAGAAATTGAATCTATAGCACACGCTTTCTTAGCGTGAATACTAACTATTAGATCACGGCGCCGGCATGAATTCGTGGAGCTTTCTCAATGTTTCAAGTGTTACAAAACAGTGATATAAATGTTTTTTTAACCAAATATAGAAAATAATATATTAGCGAATAAAATATTTTGCCCCACCCTATTCAGTTGGCACCATAACCTGCATCCCCCAACTCCCTGCACCTTCCCACCCCTACTGATCTAACCGAATCGACTGACCTTTTCAATTTAAAATTGCCGTTCTTGGCATTATAAAGTGCAGTGTGGTAAATTGAATGAAGGAGCATTGGTCCATGACCCGGAAATATTAAACTTTATCCTTATAATAAAATATGTACATACCATTCAAAAAATACAAAACCTGCACATCATTAAAAAATACGAGTATATGAGAACAAACAATAAACACTTATTGAAAATGATACATTTTACCATGCCATTTCGACATTTTATCTGCAGTCGTCAATTTAATTCTTGCTTTTCGATAATATTTGTAATAACTTTGTAAAATATTTTATAATTGTACGAGTATATTGGTACTTACTATATTAATTTAATAAAAATAGAATAAAATAAAATAATATTTTTTTGTTGCCAAAATTGAATCGAAATATTAATCATCTTCAAGGTAAATATTTTGTCAATCAGCTTGGTAAATATTTTGTCAAGAAAGTTTCAAGTAAAATGTTTATATAAGCAGGTTTGAAACTAGAGTTTCTCAAGCAGCTTTTGAGATATATATATTTATCATTCAGCTTTCAAGATAAATATTTTGGCAAGCTGCTTCCAAGGTAAAAAAAATTAAAACAGTTTTTAAGACAAGTTTTTTGGCAAGCAGGATTATAAGCAAAAATTTTGTCAAGAATGTATCAAGGAAAATGTTTTGTCAAGCACATTTCAAAGTAAAGGTTTTCTCAAGCAGATTTCGAGGTATATGTTTATCATTCAGCTTCCAAAAAAAGTATTATGATAAGGTACTTCCAAGATAAATATTCTGTCAAGCTGCTTCCAAGATAAATATTTCGTCATAAAGTAAATCTAATAAGAAAACGTCGTGACTTTCATTGAACGTAAAAAAAGCGTGGAAAATTAAATGACCATAAGAATTAAGTCGGAGTCCATTAAAATCCAATCTCAATTCTTTATTTGAATTGGTTGCAATTAAAACTTAATGCATCATAATGGCGCTGGCGTAAGCACTGTTATTGTTTCACAACTCTGTTGCAACTCTGAGGTCTAATGCAATTCTTTGAAACTTTTACTAGCTATATATTTCTTAAAGAAGTTAATTACTATTAAATCATTTTTCTCATAACCAAAATAATCAAACAATTTGAATAAATTTTTCCCTTATTTGATTAAAAAATACACAAAAGTGAAAGGTGTCAGAAAGAAATACAACTAATAAATTACGAGGGTGGATCAAATATAAACGAGACTTTTTCGTTTTAATTCTTTTATTTGCAGAAAGAAGAAGGCCAAATACACATCATTTTTTAACATCATCTCCTGCTATGCATTTTTTTCAGCGGATCGGTAGTTTTTTATCCCATTATCGTTAAAAGAAGTGGGTTTTGTTAGCAACTAATTGCGCACAAACCTCTCTACTCCGTCGTCGTCGTTGAATTGTGGGTCTTCCAGAGCTTTTTTCAGTTGCTCAAAGAGATGAGAGAAGCAGAGCGATAAATCAGGGCTATGGGGAGGGTGTTTCAGTCGTGTTCAACTCATTTTCTCCAATTGTACGCATGTTACAGCTGCAGTATGGGGCCTCGCGTTGTCATGGAGAAGAATCACTTCTCGTATCGGTTGGTCACGTCTTTTGCATTGATAAGCAAGTTTAACTTCACTTCACTTCAGCTCGCAGTAGTACGCCGCATTGATGGTGCGATGATCGTGCAAGAAATTGATGTGTAAAATGTCACGCCAGTCCCAGGAAACGATCACAAGCACCTTACCAGCTGACAGTCGAGTCTTGACTTTCACAGGGGCTGTCTCATCCTTTTTTCTCCACTCCATGCCGACTTGTTTCGACTCGGACGTGTACTGATGTACCCAAGTTTCATTGCAGGTAACGATACAACTCAAAAATGCGTTCCCTTCTTGTACAAACCGCGCCAAGAGCCGCGCCTGTACGGGGCTCTTGGCGCGGTTTGTACAAGTATGTACGTCTGTACGCGCAAACGTGCCAACTTTTGTTATGCAGTCAAAGACGTGGGACCCATTAAGCAGACACTTTACGGAATCCTAGGTTCTCTGTAATTATGGATTGAGTGCTCCCATAACTTATTCCTATCTCAAAACAAATTTCGAAAACCCTCAAACTTCGGTCGCCTTCCAGAAGATCACGAATGGCGTCAATGTTCTGTTCAGTAATGCTCGTCCGTCAGTCACGGCTCTCGTTTTCGACCCCTTCGCGGCGTTTCATGAACTCCTTATGCCAGGTATACACATGGAGCTTTGACAGTGTTTAATCTCCGAACTATATCGTCAGTCTCCGCAGAATTTCTGCCGGTTTCACGTCCTCACGAGCGAGAAATTTGATAATTATGCGTTGCGCAATCGACGGGTATACCTCTTCCTCAGACATCGTGTGCCATACTAATAACAGAACTGCCGAGGACAGCTGACCGCTCTCCCCACTTCTGATATTCCCACCCAACACTCCTCGAGGAGGCCACGCGCTCCATTTAAAATTACGCGCTCTAAAACAAAAGTCTCGTTTATATTTGATCCACCCTCGTATCATATTAAAAAATGTAAAATAAACAATTTAAAGGAATTAACTTAATAATTAGTTAAAATTACCTGCGGAGCCTTATTGGTAAGATGATTGATTGCCTTTCCCTCCGAGTGTTGCGGTTTACCAAAAAATTTAAGGGTTTCAGTCTGGATTTCACTAAATGCTCATTTAACGCCTTTCTGGTTGATTGGAAGAGGTTGCTACATAGCAACAATTCCACTAGATTGAACTATATACAACGAAAGTGTTATACAATACAATATGTAGATATTCAATAATAAATAAAATACACAAGTAATGTTCTCTAACAGCCCCTAACATACCAAGAACTGATATGTATCTTAGCGATTTGGGACGATACAAAATTTCAATTAATTACTTTTTTAATTTCGGGAGCATTTTTTTAAATTGCACGTCAAAGACTACCGGATAATTTAAATTATTGAGGAATTTCAATCCTAGAATATTATCATGTTCTATAAATCTTAATGTAATTTCATTATGAAATTAATTTTGACAAAAGATATTACATATTAACCAAAAGGCGATTTAAATAATTAATATAATTTTCATATTCACACGCCCTCAGTAAGGTACAGTAAAATGCTTAGTTTACTAGGGTTAAATAACATGCGACAAACTCAGATTCATACAATTTGAGAGTGTTCACTTGACATAACTTGTTTTTACTGTCTTCTTTTTATTTAATCTCATATTGTTACAACACACATTTTCAAAAAGAAAAATAAAACGAAAGCACGCCAAATGCATTAAAAAACAGAAAAACATTAAAACAAAATATTTTGCAAATGTCGCCAAAGGTTGGAGCAGGAATAGAAAAATGGAAAGGAAAAGAAAATAGAAGTAACGGAGAAACACAGTTCGTCTTAGAAAAGACATGTATGTTAATATTTCTTATTTAGCTGTTTGAAACAATGACTGAATGAAAATCAACGTAGGTGACTGGTTCCAGAGTCCGATGACATGGATAGTAAATGACGACTTGAACTGGCAGTATATCAATTTAGGACAATAATTGGCAAACATTATTTGTGTATTACCAAATGGTAAATCTTTTAAACTCTGTGGGCCAAGAGGCAAACTCGAGCATATTTATGTAAGTAGACCTACTTAAATAAATGTCACTGGAAACACAGCCGAATTATAACGGCGTGGCGTCACAGTAGAGGCTAACGAATGCGAAGTTATATGAGTGCCACGTATCTCGCAACTCTTCAACTCGGTGGTCGGCCGTTCCATTATAGCACGAACTTTGAAATTTCAAGCAATAAAATCCATTCTTAGCTGCGGGCCGTTCAAAAAGAAGCGGCAATCCGGATTTAACTCAGGGCGTAGTTTGTTAGGATGTTGCACAAAAGAAACAATATAATATGTACTTGTCGCCGAATTTTTACATATAACCAATTCAACTTTTCTGTTCTAATGTGATGTGATCCATTTTTTACATTATATCCTTAATGAGTAAAATATATATTATATGCGTAATTTTATGAAATGGTTCATAATTTTTTTAATATTGTTTAAAAATCGTTATTATTTTTCCTGAAATAAGAATAACTTCTTTTTAAATTTCAGAAGAAGCAGTAGATAAAAATATTTGTAGACGTAACGCAAAAAAAAACATGTTTGTCGAAAATATTCGAAATGACGTGAGTGACTTTGACAGAATAATAAAGGTCTCCGCTGACGGGATGAAACGGAAGGTTTCTTTTTGAAATTACAGCTACCCTGCTGTGAGGAGTGCCTCCAAATCATTTTCAAAAATACGTATTTCCAAAACGAAATCCAAAAAAATATACTTATCAATCAAATGCTGCTTGAAGATCCTTTAAAATGGAGGTAAAATAAATTGTTTATGGTTTTGAAAAATCTCATTATTTTTAACATCCATTTGTATTCACATAAATGTTGTATAGTACCTACCCATGTTGTTAGTATGGACATGTTAAAAAGTGTGACTGGTAGATAATATTATCTTTAGCTCTTTTAAATCTTATTGACATCCCACTTGATTTGCAATCTGGATTTCCGTATTCTTTGACTGTTGCTGGTTGGTTTATATTTCAAAGCATTTATATTTGAATTTATATTTTTCTTTTAATATTCAGCAATAGGTTACTGAGATATTTGTCTCTTGGTCGGAGTACAATCAAGAGACAAATATGGCGTTTTTTAACCAACCTACTGAGCCTATCAAATGAGAATGATTTGCTCTTATTGCCTTAAATTTACATTAGCACTTCTTATGACGGTTTCCGAAGGCTCATGGTTTCTTTAATACGATTAAATTTTCGTTAAAATTTTTGAAACGATTATAATATGAATCATTTTTACTTTTTATCATCTTGGATTTAAAAATCGAAAGCCATAAAAACTTCTCGTGGATTAATTATAGATTTCCTTATTTTTATATCACATGTTTTTTTAATATACTAAGGCAATACATTATTATGTAACTTAAAGATACAGACTAAGACATTAAACATTATAAATCGTTACAAAGTGGACGTACTGAAATATCATTTTCACAAGTATCAAAACACAGAACACTAGATCAACAATTTAAGTCATGTGCTAATTATTCAACCGAAGCAAAGACATAAAAAATTAATGAAACAGATAATACCTTAAAAATCATAGCATTTAAAAATATTCTTTAAAAAAGCTTCAGTTTTAAATCCCTGCATTAAACTCAAAACGCCTTATGATAGAGGTTGCATATTTGCCTAATCAATTTCCAGCGGATCATATGGCAGAAAGTTGTTCAGCATCTTTTACCAAAAAAAAAAGATAAATAGTTGTTCAATAAGAATAAATGATGACGTTTGTGGCATAGTTGGTAAGACGCGACCATCTTGTACTGCATGCAACATAAGTGTAATACAATACATAGTATTTGAATAATACAAATCCGTGCGCATATATAGTACTCGTATATTTAACGGAGCAGAGTTAACATTATCAGTATTTACTTAATTTTAAAATAGTCCTCATCCCTTTCTTTTGCACAATTTCTTCACGAGTTTATTGTCCAAAAAACTTCCCCATGAGTTTCATTGAGCACAAGTTTTCTCATGAGTTTCATTGACCACAAGTTCACTCATGAGTTTCAGGGCCCAAAAAACTTCCTCGTGAATTTCATTGAGCACAAGTTCCCTCATGAGTTTCATTGTCCAAAAAACTTCATCATGAGTTTCATTGAGCACAAGTTCACTCATGAGTTTCATTGTCCGAAAAACTTCGTCATGAGTTTCATTGAGCACAAGTTCACTCATGAGTTTCATTGTCCAAAAAACAACACTTGAACAATAATTTATTTGTCGTACAATAATAGTGCAATACACCAAATTCGTTTTCATTTCGACATAATTGGTTTTTAATACAACTTAACTCAACGTTTTTTTCTATTCTTGAATTCATTATTATAAATAAATTATAAATGCTTATTCAGAAAATGATTATTTTATTCTACCTAATTCTTCCAGAGCTCCATCATTTATAATGAATTTGCCATTTTCACCATTTTCGACTCGACTTCCCACTATCATAAATTTGCTTTTCGAAACATTAAATTTTAATCTACCTATACAAATCCAAAGAGATTTTTTTCCCGCTCTGTTTGCATATTTTACGTGGCTTTAACTATATTTTGCTCACATACATAAATCAATGTGTCATCAGGAAAAAGTTAGCACCGTATCATTTATATACGAAATAAATAACAGAAATTTCTAAACGGACTTATGCTTTTTAAGTACGAATGCATGTATACATTAAAGAAAAGGCGGTATGTACCTACACAATGGACAACTAGAAGCCGATTAAAAAGTTAAGTTAAAAATATGTTTAACAAAATACTTTCTGAAGTTATTTTGACCATAAAAGTCTATATTTTCTTCGTTTACAGTTACTAAAAAAATAGTTACAAAGGACTTTAAATTACACTGAATTCACTTTTATATCCTTTTTCAAAATATTGTTGTAGTATTAATAATCCTTAATCCTACTTGAGTAAAGAGAAGGAATTTGAAAAACATTGAAATTCTTTCAAGTTACTATGCATTCATTCGTACGGTTTCTCTCAACATATGCAAACTTGCATATGACGTATTGAAGAGCGAAATCAGTAGAAAACATTGTCTTCGCCCCCATAAATCGATCATCCAAACTTAAAAACCAGCTACTTTAGCGCTGAACTCGCAGTTCGTCGTCACTACCGCACATGAAGATGTAATATTACTCACACACGTCTTGCACATGCGAGTATTGTTACCAAATAAACAATTTTGCCAGAATAAGATAATTTGTTTTCGATTATCGTTGAAATAGAACCCGTAACTACCAAGTGGAAGTTAAACGTCTTCCACTTGGGAGTTCCGGTCTCTATTTCGTCGACCAACTATGGTATAGAGGTCGTCAAAGTTATTATTAAAAAGCGTTTTATTATTGAAAACTTTTTTAAATATTTTTTGTAAATCAAATAATGTTACAGCCTTAAAAAATATTTTCATGAGTAAAATATTTTACTATTTTATTCATATAACTTGATAGTGATAAATTATATATCTGAATGTGAAGGGTTTTTTTTTTACATCTCACTCAACCATTTCCATTCAAAATCACTTATAAGATTTTTTGAAGGAGCATCTCCCACAAAGAGAAGAGATATCAATAAATGATGAAGGTAGTTCGTATTACTTCTTTTTATTTCATTTCATTTTAATTCCGATGAGGAAAAGCAAACTCCACTCGGTTTTTCCAAATTACCAGCCTTAATGGTGTGAGGAGATAACTCGAGAGAGAACGGTGCGATTGTGAAAAGTGGAAGGATTCTCATGTACAATCTAAGAATCTGAAAATATATGCAAATTTCATTCATTTGCTGTGGTTTTGAGACTACTGCGTCGACAGAAGTGTTGATTTGACAGCATTTATTTTTATATTTTTATAAACGCACAATTCGGAAAGTAAAAAAAGAAAGAATAAAAATCGTTTTTGTTTAATATTCAAACCTAGAACGAAAATATAGATTTGTTGTTGTTAGTAATGCTTTTAAAACAGTTTATTGTCCAAATCTTCAGGGATTAGTTTTTTAATGGAAAAAGCGATATATTTTTTTTTAATTTTATACATAAGAAAAAAATCTTTGCATAATGATTTTTGTCCATTTTTAACATTAAAAAATTTGAGATTTCTGTGGATATGGTCTCGTTTATAAATCCAGTGTCATTATATTTAACATTTTATAAGTGGCGATTAGTAATTATTAATATTTCATCCTTATTGAATTCTGGCATTTTTCATTGAGTGATTTATTTCAAGCATTCAACGAATCGTTATACATTAATACGAGACAATAAAATGAACACTCCCTTTTAAGTGGATAATGTGTGAATAATTGACACATTTCTTACATAATAGAATCCGACCACTTAGAAAATTTCCATCGCGAATTTAAGATAATGGTCTCGCAGTATAAGCAGCCTCTATCTGTCTCCACCTCGGCTCTTCATATTCTCTCTTTTGAGGAGAGCTGAAATAATAGAGCACTTACCATAGAAAGTATTTACCTGTAGTATAATTATACCTATCTTACTCCCATTGCCCCTTACCCCATCTCACAGTGTCAGAGAAAGCAGTATCGTAAATTCTCAATGTCAGGGGGTGCGGACCTATTGTGGTGAGGGTCCGGTTGTTTTCTAAAATTCTCTGCTTACATAGAATAGCCTTGTTTAAACCAAAAATATTTTTTCCCCATTAAAGGAAAAACAACACGTAATGTTTTCTTAAAAATAACGTCCGTTAGAGCTTATTAAAAGTTCAAGTTCCAGACCAATCGGCCTCATGGCTCAGACAGTGTTTTAAGAATGTTTCAATGATTTCATTTGTGACGTTGAGTTAAAATCATTATTAACAACATACCATAGTTTTTTTTTCAATGAGGTTTCCCAAACTTATCAACAAATGACTTAGTTGCGTGTAAACTAGGAGTTTACTTCCAGCAGAAATTGAACTCATATTTGAAGAGAGTGAAAAAATATGTATTATTAATTATTTGAAACAAATAACAAATAAAAAATGTTTGTTAAAATCTTCGGAAATGTGATATTAAGATTATTAAGTTTTGATAAAATATTTAATCTCTAAAATACTCGTATGTTCCTTCATTGTTTACAGTATAATATTATATTCAAAACAAAACCTAAATAACTTGAAATTTGATTTTTTTACCTATATTATAGGTACCTATTAAAACCTGTAGGTATTATAGGTAAATGCACAGTTTGTTTAATTATAGTGATCAGTAAAAACCTGTATAATAGGTAAATGCATAGTTTGTTTAATTATGGTGATCAGTAAAAACCTGTATAATAGGTAAATGCATATAGTAGTTTGTTTAATTATGATGATCAGTAAAAACCTGTATAATAGGTAAATGCATAGTTTGTTTAATTATAGTGATCAGTAAAAACCTGTATAATAAGTAAATGCATAGTGTGTTTAATTATAGTGATCAGTAAAAACCTGTTTAATAGGTAAATGCATAGTTTGTATAATTTTATTGAAGTTAAAGCCTTATGTAATATATTAAGTGCAATAGTTTTTTTTTGGAAATTTAGCTATACGTAATTAGCATCAAAACATTTATTTTTAAATCATCAGATTTGCATTAGTTTTTTCCATAGCAAATCAATAAGCAATATCGCATCGTAGTTTTTCCCATTATTTTATTTAAATTAAAAATATTGTTATTCGTTTCGTCAAACACTGTTCATTCCATTTTATATATTAAGTGTAATGAATATTATTTAATTAAATAAATTACAATATATTTAAACCTTCTTAGTGTTAGAGCTTTAATATTAAAAAATATATGTAATAAAAATAGATGGAAATTCCACCTTTTGATTAAAAAAATTACATCATATTTTGAAGCACGATTTAAGAACTATTTTCTCTAATTGAAAAAAAAAATTTCATAATAAGTATTAAAAATCTGACAATAATCTGAAACTTATTTTAATGACTGATACGACCAACAAATCCTTAGTTTAAGGATAAAAATGTTAATTGTGTTTTTGCATTAAAGTTTTTTATGATTGAACTAAAAATTTACGTAATATTGAGCCTACCAAGGCAATCTAAGAATATTTTTAATCGTGTTATAATAATGCTTTTGAATATTTTGTTTATACAATAGTTAAGGCATTAACGTTGTGGAGGTTTCAAGACATTGAAATTTATTTTTATCAAACACTGTTTATTCCACTTTTTTGTAACGGTATAACCCTACCGGTTTCAAGGATTTTACCTCATCTTCAGGGAAGCACAAACAAGTCTTGTTTGTGCTCCCGTGACGATGAGGTGAAAGCCTTGAAACCTGTAGGGTTATACCGTTACAAAAAAGTGGAATAAACAGTGTTTGATAAAAATAAATTACAATGCTTTTGAATAGTTTAGTTAATATCTGTTTTCAAAGTCATTTATTTCAGTTATAAAAATATGCTAAATAATTTAATATAAATAAATATTTATTATTTTTCTGATTGACTCGAAGTATTTACTCACGAGTTACATTTAATTTCTATAAAATCCTTATAAATGATACGTCCCTGGAGAAATGAATGTAGCGATCCTTAAAAATTTCAAAGTACGACGTCGAATTTTCAACAGACGCCGATTTTCATAAAAAGGCACTACCTCGCTCATGAGCCACCCCGCAGTACACCTGCCGATACCCACCTGTCCGTTCCCTCCCTATTTCAGCATTTTCAGCGATCTCGTCTAGTTTTGTGTGTGGTGAGGGAGTTACTTATATTATGCTTAAATATCTGGAATAATCAACTTATGACCAATAAAATATTATATAATTATACATTAATAACTTATAACATATTTAACGTGTATAAAAATGTAGTACAATTGTTCATTTAAAAAATTATACTAATGTGATAGGATATCCCTCGTAATCGAGAATTATTATTAACCATCTTGTATATAGAAGATGCCTGAGCGTGTATAAGTAAATTGTGTGCATGCTGTTGATCTATGCAACATTCATAGATCAAGTTCAGAGCTACTTAATATAATCGCTTTTTACATATATTTATATAATATAATATTGTATTAAATTAATATTTAAAATAAAGATTGAATCAAAAAGGAGAATAATAGAGCACATTAAGAAATGGTCTTTATAATACCAGAATTAACAACATTTTCCACCCTAAGGTGTCCATTTTATTTAATGTATAACTTTAATAGAATATTTATTTTGAAAATGATGACCATTTTCCCCAGCATCGTTCAATTACTCAGTATGTTGACGCAGAATTTTTTTTCCAACACAATTACTTAATATTTAGAATAAGAGATGTGTGAAATCGTGTATCTGCAACGCTAAAAGAGAATATTACACTATTTCAATCGATATTTTTTATTGTTTCACAAATTTTAAGACGTGCACTAGAAACGCATTATGTATGATGTTCTAAATCTTTTGTGTATGACAGTATTTGAGAGATTGAATAAAAATCGAACAGAAAGCAGTTAAAGTAACATATTTCGTTGAAGAGCTATCAAGTTTAAGCGAATTTACTAAGAGGAATTTAAAGTTAATTTTAAATTGTAATAAAATTTAAGTTCTAAAGCCAGTTTTAAATTTTTGAAGTAATGTATTTGAGGGAAAGAATAATCAAAAGAGCTTTTTTTACAATAGAAAACTTATCTTAATTAAGATATTTTGATTTATTGTAATTTAAATGCAATACAGGTTGTTTCAAAATATTGTTGTTATAACCATTTGAACGCTGGGTATTTAGTATGCTTAACAACATTTTAGTATGCTCAACAACATTTTAGTATGCTCAACAACATTTTAATAAAAGTAATAATAATAATAATACTTTTGAGATTTCTAAATATTATATTTCGTCAAATTTTGGGTAAAGCTTAGTGACGTAGATATATACCCTTAAAACGATTAAAAGTGATAACCTTTTATTTTAATATTTAAAGTGCTGCTCAGAATTTTAAATATGAACGTTATATATATATATATATATATATATATATATATATATATATATATATATATATATATATATATATATATATATATATATATATATATATATATATATATATATATATATATATATATATATATATATATATATATATAATATATATATATATATATATATATATATAATATATATATATATATATATATATATATATATATATATATATATATATATATATATATATATATATAATATATATATATATATATATATATATATATATATATATATATATATATATATATATATATATATATATATATATATATTATATATATATATATATATATATATATATATATTATATATATATATATATATATATATATATATATATATATATATATATATATATATATATATATATATATATATATAAATATATATATATATATATATATATATATATATATATATATATATATATATATATATATATATATATATATATATATATATATATATATATATATATATAAATATATATATATATATATATATATATATATATATATATATATATATATATATATATATATATATATATAAATATATATATATATATATATATATATATATATATATATATATATATATATATATATATATATATATATATATATATATATATATATATATATATATATATATATATATATATATATATATATATATATATATATATATATATATATATATATATATATATATATATATATATATATATATATATATATATATATATATATATATATATATATATATATATATATATATATATATATATATATATATATATATATTATATATATATATATATATATATATATATATATATATATATATATATATATATATATATATATATATATATGTATATATATATATATATATATATATATATATATATATATATATATATATATATATATATATATATATATATATATATATATATATATATATATATATATATATATATATATATATATATTAGGTATACCGGAAAAGAATGTCGTTTTTTTTGTTATCGCTTTTGAGTGGTCAGTTGTGCTTCGGCAGTCGAACTTTTACAACGTGTTCTGTGTTGTTTCTCTGACTACGTATACCTGGAGTGTATTTGGACTTTGAAACAAAAACATTTACAACCCTATACACAATGGCGAGCTTTGTACCGAATGAGGAATTTATTCGAAATATTATGCTTTACCATTTCATGAAGAAATAAGGTGCAACATGTGCTTTAAAAAATATTTGTTATTTACTGGGAGATATTTTGAATGTTCGTCAATGCCAAAGGTGGTTTAAAACAATTTAAATCCGGCAATTTTGATCTAAAAAATAACCCTGTTAGTGGTCGACCTGTTAAAGTGGATAGTGATGTTTAAACTGAGCTGATTCAGCAAAATCCAACTTCAACGATTCAAGAACTCGCGGAGCAATTCGGATGTTCATGGTCAAGCGTGCAAGAGCATATAAAAAAATTGGCAAGACATGGAAACAAGGAAAATGGATCCGTCATGAATTAAGTGGAGAGAATCTCGGTGAGCGTATAAACGCGTGCACTGAGTATTCGGAATCAAATACCAAAACTCCATTTCTACAACATCTTGTAACTGTTGACGAAAAATGGGTGTGTATTCAAACCAAAGACGCAAGAAACAATGGCTTTCAAAGGGCCAGGTACCAAAACCCACCCCTTAGCCCGGGCTCACTGCAAAAAAAGGTATTTTGTCTGTTTGGTGGGACTGCAAGAGAATACTTTATTTCGAAACATTAAAACCCGGCCAGACAATTAACGCCCAAGTGTATTGTGATCAACTAGAGCATTTAGATGCAGAAATAATAAAAAAAAGACCTGCACTGGCTAATTATGGACAAGTGTTTTTACAGCACGATAATGCACGACCGCATACCTCAGAAAATCTCGAAAGAAAAGATTAAAGCCCTAGGTGTAACAACTGTACGTCACCCACCATATTCACCGGATCTTGTTCCATCAGATTACCATTTGTTCCGGTCAATGCAACACTTTTTAAACGGAAAAAAATACAAAAATTATAAGGATGTCAAAAAAGGCATATCTGAGTATTTTGCATTGAAACCAGCTAAATTTTACGAACGCGGTATTAAAAAATCGACTGAGAGGTGGAAGGAGGTTATATCAAACGATGGCAATTATATTTTGAACCAAGTTTTAATAAATAAATACATTAAATGCACCAAATTTTTTCATTGAAAAAACGACATTCTTTTCCGGTACACCTAATATATATATATATATATATATATATATATATATATATATATATATATATATATATATATATATATATATATATATATATATATATATATATATATATATATATATATATATATATATATATATATATATATATATATATAATATATATATATATATATATATATATATATCTTTATCTTTATCTGCCCTTTTTCTACCCATTGCTGAGTGAGGGCACCCCTATGACTTGAATTTTGGGCTTCACATCTGTTCACCGGTTGTCTTAGTGAAACCCGCCAGGTTTTGTCATATTAGGGTAGTGGCTACCTCCGTTTTCTGTCCGCCGTACAGCTTTGGAGGACACCTAGTGATTTTGTCTCAGCATGAAATGCTTCGATTTTAACCATATTGGTACACTTGGTGTGGTATTAAAATGCTGGAAAGAAAGAATTATTAGTACATGCATTAGTAGCCTCAGTAGTTGAGAGCATAGATATTATTTTAAAGCAGTAATTTATTTTCGAATGAATTAGCATAAAAGTTTGTGAATATGTCGGGTTCAGGTTTAGATTTACTTGTTGGTCGTTTTGTTTGGTTTAAATCATTATTGTTCTTCTGTGTCTTGGTTTGATCGCTGCTGGGTAAAGGCGCTTTTCAAAGATTTCCATATCTTGCGGTCTCTCGCCTCTCTTTGCCAGGTCACGCCTGCGAATTTTACGAAGGGTCTGTCCCATCTGTTTTGAGGTCTTCTCCTCGGTCTGATTGTTTCTCGTGGTATCCAATCTGTGCT
>CATKWJ010001154.1:0-27500 GCA_949825065.1 Odontocerum albicorne
ATATATATATATAATATATATATATATATATATATATATATATATATATATATATATATATATATATATATATATATATATATATATATATATATATATATATAATATATATATATATATATATATATATATATATATATATATATATATATATATATATATATATATATATATATATATATATATATATATATATATATATATATATATATATATATATATATATATATATATATATATATATATATATATATATATATATATATATATATATATATATATATATATATATATATATATATATATATATATATATATATATATATATATATATATATATATATATATATATATATATATATATATATATATATATATATATATATATATATATATGTGTGTGTGTGTGTGTAGTAGAACATTGTATGCCCATTGCGGCTCCGCTACCTCCGTAGATTGCAGCAAGCGGAAGTTAATCTTCCATTTAGCCGAGTGAGTGGAATAATCTTTTGTCAAGTAGTTATGACGTGGTTGAGTGCCGGTCGTGCGTTACTCTGACTCATTCCCTCGTCGCACTTGAACCGAACTAAGTATAATAACTACATACACACATAATAATATGCCACATTCACAACATAATGGTTGATGTGGTTATCCTTAGATGTGGAAGTTCGTTGTACTGGTCTCATTATTAAAGTATTCGCTCATTTTTATTTCATAATTGTAAAACACTTTTTTCGGTATTATTTCTTCCCGTAATATATGTAATGCGATGTTTGATAAAGTTAGAAATTAACATATTTAGGATAACTGCTTGTTAGATATGTATGTTGTAAGTAAGATTAAGAAAGGAATATTGAGATAGTTTGGCCAAATTTATCGAGTGAGTTATTTATTTATCAAGGGTACAATCTACTATCTAACAATATTTAAAAAGGTAAACAGTGAGTGCTTCATTCTTTAACAAAAGGAATAATATTCAGCAATAAGAACAATTAAGAATAATTGCATTAAAAAGTAAAGTAAAAGAAACAATCTTAATAAAAAAAAATTAAACAAGAAATAGGTAAGCAAGTACACACTTCAAAAAAATCGACAAAATAGATGGAGAAATTTTATTTGAGGAAACGGTAAAACGTATGACAAACAAGAGAGTGTATGGAATGTGGACGAGGCGTGAACTTTGTGTACAGATTTTGAAAGTCGTGGAGATTCGTCATCTGCCTAACCCTAAAGGGATATTGTATGATGATGTTCACATATGTATGTATTATATTTCTTACTGTGTATTGTATTTAGAGTTGATTTCTTCACGTTTCAGACTAATTGAACATCTTCTTCAGTAATCACTATTCCCACAATGAGTCATTAACCAGACTCGTAAAAAATCTGACAAACTTATTTTCCAACTAATAATCTCAGATCTCGCATTCATATGTCAAATTTGTTCTTATGTTAATCAGGCGTTGGTAACCTTACGGGCCACAGTCGATTGCTAGTTTTAATAATTTGGTCGTAACTATGTGAGCTAGAATTATTATTTCAATATTAAATAATACAAACGTATTTTAATACTAGAACGAAACAAGAGTGTTTTGCAAAATCTGATAAAAAAAAATATTTTTCACAAATCGAAGAAAAATTAAATATTTTTAATTTCTCATTTCCTTCCTGCGGAGTGACATTTGTGACTGTATTTCTTTAACTAACTATTTTAAAACCTAAGGAGCAAATTCGAATTGAAGCATATATATTATAGATCCTCATCAATCAATCGTGATGAATATATTGTATATTCTATCTAAAGGCTGAAATGCTTGTTCACTAATGTATGTGCTTCCGAATGCGACATCAGTTTTCTTTTCGAGACTAATTTTGAGACCTTTCATATTTTTTGGTAAGCATCGGCAAAAATATTGAATATTTTCCAACGAGAATGCATCTTATATGTGTAATTAAAAAAAAATCCTTGTTTATAACACATAAAATCTACTATTCAAACGTTTAAAAGTTTGAACATACGGACCTCATGTAATATTAGTACGGTCAAATGTTTGTGGGCCACATACTGCCCGCGGGTCGACGTTTCCTGGCCTCTGTTTTAAATCTCATATAAAATCTACTATTCAAACATTCAAAAGTTTCAACGTATGGATCTCATGTAATATTAGTACGGTCAAATGTTTGTAGGCCGCATATTGCAGAAGGTTGTCAGTTTGAATCCCACGCTGAGTTAATCCTTTCAGATAAAAACAATATTTTCAATACGTTTCCGGTGCTATAAAAGGATAACATGACTTGAGTCATGAAATAATTTATTTAAGAACAAAGCTGTTATATTAACCGTTTTATATATCACCACTTTCATTGTAAACATTATACAGTGGTATTTGTCGGACTTATTGTCATATTGCATTTTTTTCAACTAACCAAAAATATATAGAAAGGTCTGAATAAGGAAAAAAAAATAAAGTACTTGTTTGATCACCACTGAGAATCGAATCCTGCACCTTTGGGTGAAATTTTAGCGTTAGAACTACATATTGGATAAAAAGGTCTGATTTTTAAATAAATGTCATTTGATATACGAGTAAGTAAGTACCTCTCTGCTCAAAACAAAAAATAACAATTTGAAATTATGATTTTTAGGAACCAAATATCTGAGTATTTTAAACATAAAAATATATTTAAGTATACACGTATTTCATTTGAATTTTGGGACTATAACAACCTCTAGTCAAGTTGGAAAGACGTCAGTGTGACGACTACTCGGGACATTGCGTGCTAGATTTTAGTTGGTACCCAATTTAAAAAAAAATGGTTTCATTTTGATTTTCACTTAATGCTTCATTAACATATTTCTGGTTGTTTGGAAAAGGTTGTCCCGCGAGGTTGTCCAGTAGAACATTGCTTCCCAATTACTTTCATGTAACGGCCCCCTAAATCTGAAGTAATTAATCCCCCCCCCCAAAAAAAAACATTTTTTTTATAGTTGAAGATTTATTTGGCAATAATTATTACAATTAAAATACACATATTTATATTCAACACAAAATTATAGGAACTTGCTTAAAAACTTTTTTTAAAAATAATAACTATACTCACATGAAACAATTTAATACTCACATGAATATTTGTACTTTGTACTGAATATTTTCGCGACCCCCACGAGAAATCCCGCGGCCCCCAATTTGGGAAGCACTGCAGTAGACAACGCCTGTAATGCAGTACAATTATATGGAGTTCAGTTTTTGTTCGAAACTATACAATTTTCTTTTGGTACCAAAACGAAAGTCACCTTTAGAATATTTTTAAGCACACCAGCATTATTAGAGAATTACATCATTATTATCATCACCTAATCCATAAAAAACAGCGATGCCATAAAACGCTTCCATTTATGTTGGTCCACAGCCCTGTACACCACACCCTCCCACGTTAGATCGATACTACGAATCTCCATATCGTTACACCGGTAGGACGGGCGTCTGCTTCGTTGAGTCTCGTGTTGGTGATAAAACAGCAAGGATCTTGACCATCTACCTTGCGACATCCTCAATACATGACCCAACCTCCTCCAGCGCCTCACCTTCATTGTATTGTTCAATTAATATATAGTTATTAGTATTTTCGGGTCTCAGTACACAATGAATGTGTTGTCTTTCTGATTGTATAGCTAGCTACGAGTATGTCATTGATATGGAAGTGCAATCACATAACCCGTTACCATAATTAATATCATAAACTGTTTCCCACGAATTTCTTTTTCTTTGTGTAGGTACTATTAATATATCAAAGAATATAAGAATGGAGAGATTTAATATCACGTATTCATTGAAACGCTTGTAATGATGTTTTCATTTCCTTATCTGTAGTTCATATTTCTGTTTAATGAATTAAGTTTGTATTCTTCTGTATAACAAATGTTTATATTAACGTATTTCTTCTTTATTTCTTTTCAGGTATGTTTTTTCTTCCCACTTGATGTGACTTAGCAGAAAGGTATGAATGTGCAATTATTTAACATTAATGACTTCAATTCTTTTACTAATTACGTTTAATCTTTCAAAATTTCATTCACCTTGTCCAATCATATATTTTCGGTTATCCTCTACCACGATTTTCACTTCTGCTCGCATTATAGATTTGTTTAGTCAGTCTTTCGTCACCCATCCGTTCAACTTGTTCAAACCACCTCAACGTGCGCTTTTTCATTCTATTTAACGCGTAAGTTTTAAGCTCACATTCTTTAATATATTTTTTAATTGTGTTATACTCCGATACATCACATATTCTTCTCAGTGCACGCATTTCCACAGCATTTACTTGACTTTTTTCATTCATTATACAATATGTAAAATAAAACATATGTAAAAAAATATTTCTAAAATCCGGCTCCTTTCAATAATTTTCAACCTCTACGTTTCCTTCCCATTTCGTTAGACGAATTTGCTATTTTAAATTATAATTTTAAACTTATAACAATTAGAGCAGATTCTACATATATTCATGAGGTAAACTTTAGGTAGGTTGTGTCAAATTAAGTTTGCTTATCAAACGTCTTGATCATCTGCACGATATCAGAAGAAGGGTTATAATGTAATCATGGGGTGTTGTAGAGAGGTCTTGTATAACATGAAGAGGGTACGAACCTGCGGACAAGTTGAAGCTAGCCGATGATTGATCGACAGCATGATAACCCATTTTGCAGGCGTGATCTACAAGGTTATTCATTCAGAGAGAACATACTTCTAGTCGTCTAAGAAATCGTCTTATGGTAAAATATTTTGGACAAAATATGATTGCTAATTTAGAAGTATCTTCGATTTTGGTGAATCGTGTTATTTGGATTTTCTTAGACTTGTTTTAGGAACTATTTTAAAAATTTATGAATGTATTTTTTCTTAGTATACAAAAGAATCCTACTCACCGATATGTTATTAGTTCTGGATGAAAAAATGATAAAATAAAAAAAAACTTACATCCTCGGGTTACTGACGCAAATTGGTCACTAACATTTAACTTTTTCTGAAATACTGTTTAAAAGTTGAAATTCCTTCTAATATATTCATTGTATATGCATCGAGACACTTACATATTTTTCGATTGTGTGAAAAGAATATTTCCAGTTTGAGTATAATTTCTAAATTTTCACAAGACATGCACATTAGTCATTTGAAAATTGCCAAAAAAATTACACTTTTCAATTTGTGCCAGAATTCTGACGATATATTATTATACTTCCGATTATATAAGTACAGCCTAGAGGATTTTTTACGCGGAGAAGGTAAAAAATATTTTAAATAATACTAAAACAATAAAACGTGTTAGTTAAAAAACTATTTTAACTAAAAAATATAAAGTCTGGAATAAACATAAAAAATATCTTTTTAATGTAAGTATTCTGCTTTTAATTTTCACGAGTTCTGTATTCGGTTGCAATTTTGTAATTAAAAGTCTCAAAGCCACAACTCTCAATTTCTGGCCAATTATTTTCGTAAGTTTATAAATTAGCGCTCTGAAACCAGTTTCAGCATAGTATGGAGACGGAAAAGCCATGAATAAAAGCAGTCGTGAGACGAATGATATTTATAAATGAGCTTTGTTGTCAAACTGATTTCATTTTTATCACTGAAATATTTAATACAAACCATCACGCAGAGAGAATAAAGCGCCAGATTTCGCTATCATGAAACACATCCTTCGCACCCACACATTTTTCTTACATCCATGCACCAACAACTCCAACGATTTAACTGATTTTTTACGTTTTCTTCTTTTAAAATTTCATTCACTAGGCCCAGCAATGCTTTTATCGGTAAATATTTAATAAATATCACAACGAACCTTTTTAAAGTCTTAACGCCCCCCGAAAAAAAATCTGTTTACCTCAACGACCCCAAAAATTAACCCCCCCTTTAGGAACCTTTGCTCTATACCGTGCATTGCGCTTCTTTGTAATGCTTTTATAAATATCTGTTTTATAAAACGCGTCTAGTACAACGAACCGGTATATTGATTCATCATTTCGTGATTTGCATTTAAATTTTTATCGAGCGTTTATAGTCTCGAAGCTTCTATAACCGAACAATTGGCACGTCCAACCGATCAAACAATTATCTCGTACCGCGTGAATCCTTAGGACCATTAGTGGTCTCTCGAAGAATAGTGTCTAGTCTTGTATTTGTATTGTGTTGTAAATTTTGACTAATATTTGTATTGTGAACAGTTATTTCACTCAATTCTAGAAAGATTATTCTTTTAGTTAAATATGACATTTGATTTATTATATCTATTCGTCCATTTTCAGTGTTTCATGTTTTCTGTATTCAAATGACATAATTATATAATAAGCACCTTGACAACTGCCGTTGACTTAATTGGTTTTACGTATTTCAATAAAAAATAAGTATATTAATAGCAATGTAGTATGTAAATACTCGTATATATTCTGAAATTAAACATAAATGTTAAGATAATAGAAAAGAAAATATATTTGAGAGATTAGCTATCAAAAAGTCTGGGCTCATCTAATAATATTTTCCTAGTCGAAATACACCCCCACTAATAGAAAGACAATTCCGGTCGCGTGAATACCATTGGTTTTTCACCCCACACCCTTGTACACGTGAACTATAATACCAAAAATTAAATCAATATACGAGTATATGTAAATAAGTAGTTAATACAAATATCAACACAATTATGTATAAACATTAAACGCATACACACACCTCCCCAAATTTAATGTCAGCATAAAGAGAGACAAGAAATAAGAGTCCTAATTTTAACAAAACAGAGTGACTTACGAATGCAAATTTAGCGTTGTTACGTATTGTCCGTACTCTTCATGAGGTGCATGGGCGCGTGGTCAAGTACTGGACTACCATGCGGAAGGCGCTCGAAGTCGAACACCGCGCTGTGCTACTCCCCTCGAATGACAGGCATTATTTTCGTCTAGTATTCGGTGGTATAAGGATACCTATGACTTCGGTCATATCTATTGTTTCAAAATAAGGAAAAACACCTACTGGTGTGCTCCGATCGTCTCACTTCGGTGTGCCATCGAATCCAGTGCAGTGATTTGACCGGTGTTTTTTCTTATATGCAACGGCTCACCCACTCCAAGAAAAAAACAAACGCCGTGACACAGCTTCACTTTCCAACTGAATTGACTATTTCATAAGATAAAGCCCGGTCAATAAGTATAGTAGTAGCTGCGACAGCCGTTTTTGCGTGAGACATAGATACATAACAGTTCCTGCCGTCGCAGTCTAATGTAATTAGGAACTTTTATGTTAATTTTTGCTGAGATTTTCATGGGTCGGCAAAATCTGTAATGATGGCATCTTGAAACGAAGGAATACGAATACTTTGGACGTATAATGTGAGGGAAACCTATGGGGTTCTTCATCTGATATTGCAGGGGAAAATTCAAGGCTGAAGAAGATGGATCTCCCGGTCGAATAAAAACGGGAATGGTTTCGCTATGGTATTATATATTTTTTTAGATTTGCTGCCTTAAAGGTCAAGATAGCCATAATGATAGCCAACATCCGAAGAGGAAAGCAACTTTAAACATCAAGAAACATTTGAGCAATTATGTTATTTCAAATGTTGATACAGGTTATACATTCTAACTAACAAAAAAGTAATAACTCGTTACTATTTGCGTTAGTATCAAATACGAATACTTAATTGTGAGGGTTTTCATCAGTGAGTTTATTAAAAAAATATACCCATCATGTAAATATTTGGGTAAAATTTATTAGAGGGAGCTTTGATTTACCAATGTATTCCAATACAAAAGTTCTTATTTTTTTTACCAAGATTGTTATCGCATTAACATTTCAAATCAATAATTTTACAAAATTCTTTTCCAAGTTTTTTACTTTTATCATAAATATTTTATTCAAAATTTGAAGCAAATAAGATAACAAAAATACAAGTTGTGAGTGAATTTAGAAATTGAGCAACTTTATATTTATTAAACGTCCCGTTATATTTCGACTAAAAAATATATTTTTTATCGAAGAACAAACTTGAATGAATTTCTATCAAGCCAGTAATATAAAACATTCACAATGTTTCCATCTTATCAATTAAAATTATGTAAGTAAACATTTTAATTTATTTATGTTAAACTTTTTATTTCCTCATTTTCATTATTAGAGCTAGACAGACATTGTGGCATTTAACATACAATAAACAAAGTTTTTATTGCTCTTAACGTTCTAATACTCGTACATTGTTCAAAAACTTAGGTAATGTTAACTTTGAGTATTTATAGAGCATTTATGCTTTATTATACCTTTTTAACAAGTTTTCAGTTTTACCAACAGGAGTCGTTGTAAAATTATAATCTAAATTTAGACAGAATACGTTTGATGATGTGTTGAAATCTTATTATTTTTTTATTTCCTAGACGATTAACCCGTGCCATGAACAATATTTTTTCTAACGTATCTGAACTTACAAAATGGTACTTAAATACAAACATTGGAAAAATGTATGTACCTATGTATTCTAAAAACTAAAAAAAAATCTAAAATTTTCGTTTCGAAGACCGTATTAAACAACAATACCGCCCCGACTCATCAACTGACAGCTGAATGTTAAAACTATTAAATCTTCACTCGCGATTATTATTTATTTAACACTTCATCACGACGTGTGTACAAAAAAATTATTTTAATTTTACTATTGAACAATTACAGCTCGCGAATAATTTTACAAGGGTTTAAATGGTTTTGAGCGACATATGTTTTTAAATCTAACTTTTTATTTTCATTTCAGACGAGCTTCAGTGTGTTCCGGAAAAATCTAAATAATTATTGTTTAAATTAAGACTTACTTTAAAAAACATCTGATGGGCCTATTGCCAGGTGGAAATCTCTTCCAAACAACCAGCCAACAAAAAAGTATGTAATGGAAGTTACGACTGATTAAATAGATTGGGTTGTGAGTATGCTGCAGTCTTGAGAATATTTGGAAACAGTTTTAATACCCTTAAAAGTTCTCTCAGGGAACGTTTTTATTTATTTGAGTCATAAATCCGGCGCCATGTGACTCGCGTTATATTTTTTTCTTTTCGTCTATTTGTTTTTTCTCAAACGTCCCAAGATCTCTAAATGATATGTTGAATTTACGATATGTTTTTTTATTCGTATTGAGTGGAGGAATTATTCGAATAAAATATTTTTTTTCAGATAATTTTTTTGTATGTTTACGACCTCCTGATCCGTGGCTTGTCTTATTATTTTACTATGTGTATAATATGCATACTCGTACTCAGTTATATCTTTTTTTGTTATATTAATGTATGTAATATTTGTAACTCGGTGATTTTGTATTCTTGTTATATATTTTTTTGTTATATTTATTCATTTAATTAACGACACAACAGTGTCTTTATATACAAATGAACATGTGACAGGTTATAAAGTACTTAAAATTATTGACAAATATTACAAAACTTTATCTTAAACTAACATGGAAGATACAAAAAGCAGTAGTAATAATAAATTACAGTCATCGTTTTATAATTATTTAATAATCTTTGAGAATTTTGTGGGAATTTTATGGATATATATTGAGATATAGAAAACACATGGCCTCATTAGTAGAACGAGATGCAAGTTGCTTTGCAGAATTAAAAGCTTCACACATGTTGATGCAGGGCTACTCAACTCCAGAGGCAAAATATTGTCCTTAATATTTGGTTTATATTACGTTATTTATATTAATAAAGGAGAGCACAAAGTTAGTAGCTATTTCTAAATATTGTTGTAATATTCTGGCGAATACTATATATATACTAGGCGTATCCAGAAAGTAAGTGTACTGAGGCTCTCACGACCGGATGGATTTTATTTTCGACATGTTGGCTACACTTCCGTGTAGCCTGACTCTTCCCCTCCGCAACGAGACCGGTTCGAGGTCAGTACGTTGAGAAGTGTCCACGCAACAACACGTTTCGTGAAAAATGTCAATCCAATCTCCCGCCAAGTGCGAAATAAATAATGCCGGGCAAGAGTTTTTGAGGCGCTGCAAACTCCATGGAGATGAATTTCTCCACTCCATCGTTACTGGAGATGAAACTTGGGTTGCACACTACCTGAAACCAAAAGGCAGTCTCAACAGTGGCGTCACACCTCTTCACCCTCCGCCAAAAAGTTCAAAACCACAATTTCAGCCAAGAAAATCATGGCATCCGTGTTTTGGGACTGTCAAGGCATAATTTTAATTGAATATATGCCTCAAGGGGAGACCATCAACTCTGCAAGATACTGTGAGACCCTAAAAAAAATGCGGAGGGCGATTCAGAACAAGAGGAGAGGCATGCTGACAAAGGGAGTCTGCCTGCTGCACGACAATGCCAGACCACACACGGCCAACGCCACGAAGGAACTGCTCGCCTCGTTTAAATGGGATGTCCTGAACCATCCCGCGCATTCCCCTGACCTAGCACCTTCAGATTACTATCTCTTTACCTCCCTGAAGCTGCACATGGGTGGAAAAAGGTTTTCAACCGACGAGGAGGTAAAGGAGGAGGTGGAGAAGTGGACGGAGGGGTTGGCGGGAAACTACTTCGAGGAAGGCATCAAAAAGTTGATACCCCGCTGCACCACCTGCATTGAGAGGAATGGCGACTATGTCGAAAAATAGCTTACATATGTACTACGGTAACCACGTAATTTTTTTGTTTAAATAAAAAAAATTGTAACCTACAAAAATTCAGTACACTTACTTTCTGGATATGCCTCGTACTTATATTAAAAATATCTAAATTGTTGCAAAACTCGTTTCCAAGTCTTTGCATACGAATTATAGAGGAGTTGATTTTATAGTTAGTATAACAATTTTCGGTATAAAAGGGATTGAGCTGTCTTGTGGATCTAGTGGGAATACGAAATGAAATACTTGCCAGTAAGTGAGGTGCATCAATCACTGAGTGAATGATTTTGTATAGCAGTACTATATCGGCTGTTTTTATTCTGTCAAGCTTCAAGAGTTTCACTGCATTTAATAAGTTGGGATAATTTCTTTCTTCATGTGGTATTCCAAGTTTAAAATTTATGAATCTTAGAAATTTGTTTTGTACACGTTCTAAAGTTAGTGCATGGGCGGCGTAATGAGGAGACCATATTGATGAGTTGTAGCCAAGGCGACTACGTACTAAAGAGCAGTATAGCAGTTTTAATGTTCGTAAATCCGAGAAATGTTGGGCAGTTCTTAGTACAAATCCCAAGATTTTTGAACTCTCCCGAGTGATTTTGTTCACATGTTCTATAAATGAAAGTTTTTCATCAAATATAATTCCTAAGTCACTTATAGAAGCTACACGTTTTAATATACATATATTGATTTAGCGAATACTCGTGATTAATTGGATTTTTATTTCTATAAAAACTAATGGACTCACATTTACTCAGGTTTAAGTGCAGTTTATTTGTGGTACACCATTGTTGTAATTTATTTAATTTTTTTTGTAATTTAAGGCAATCAGCAGTATTATTTATGATTTTGAACATTTTTAAATCATCAGCAAAAAGTAAAATCTCTACATCACTAAGTGTGTCAACTATATCATTAACGAATAGGAGAAATAATATTGGTCCTAGATGCGATCCTTGGGGTACACCGCTTGTAGCTGTGAAGGGATATGAAAGACAACTATCGATTTTGACAGTAAGTATTCGGTTTTTAATGTAGCTTTCGATCCAGTCTAAGAGCGGGCTAACTATTCCTAAAGCTTTTAGTTTACTTAATAGTATATTATGGGATACTTTGTCAAATGCTTTACTGAAATCTGTGTAAATTGAGTCCACTTGTTTTCCATTTGAGAACGAATTGAATATATAGTTTTAATGTATGTTATATTTCTGTGGCGTTATGGCAGAAGTTGATATGTCCGTTTTACCTTAGTTTACAGGAGAAGCAATAGTAGCTTTGATAAGCTGTTAAAATCTGTATAAATAAGCATTTTTAAGTTTTTTAAACAATATATCTTTTGTTTGGATAATGACTGACACACCAAGTTTTGCCACAACATGCTGAGAAATATTTTCTATGAATTGAGAGAATATAATAAACACAAAATGACAAAAAAACTGACATGTCAACTTCTGCCATAACGCCACAGATTTGTAACTCGGTGATTTTGTATTCTTGTAACTATTTTTAATGATGAATAACCGTATATTGTACTTAATAAATGAATTTCTGCCACATACATGAATGTAAATAACATTAATGAAAATGAAATATCAACAATCAAAAGAAACAGGAAGGGATTTTGGAGAGGAAAAGAAAATTTGCAAATAAATACGTATCCTTACTGACTTGAAATTATGAGTTTTCAATCACTTTTTGAAACATGCTAATCACGAAGCGAGTATAAAATTATTTATTAAACGACTCACTGCTTGGAGAGTAAAGGAAGAAAGGAATCACTAATGCGTTGTGACATTTAAATAAAACGCATACGTTTGCTGTTTACGTTTTTGTTATAATTATTATTTATAATACATAAATCAGTCAAGGGATTAGTCGATGCATTGGTTTCGTCGTAACTCAGTTGCATGTGTTAAATATACGATATTTTTTTATGAAATATTTGATGATGCGACTCATTGAATCGATCAGGGGGGAAATGTGGCCATTTAAGCAAATGTTTGGTTCCTTAGTATAAATCCCGTATATTTCTAGTTTATTTTTTATCGTTCTTTTCAGTAATGATAGGTATATAATTAACACACGTTATGATATTATATGGTGGTTTTCTGACCCCAAAATGACGAGTGTAAGCTCTTTGCGTTTGCACAATTGATCGTGAATTTTCTAGATAAAATTCGATTATTTTAACACGTTGTTCAGTCGTGAATATCTCCATATTTAATTTCCAAGGATTATTCTTTAATAATCTGAAATAATAAAAATAAAATAAATAAATTGTAGAAAGTTATTTGAATTTTAAATGGTCTAGTGACTTTTGGGCTAACCTGTATTACTTTTTTTATTATAATATTGTAGATTTCCTTACTATGTAAAAAAAATTCAATAAATAATTTAATAAATAATTAACGGTTTGTATAATGGCTTAAAAATTCGGGAAAACCAATGTACATGTTAATCTTTTACACTATTATTAGGGGTCAAAAAATGTAGACTCGAGTGGGACTTGCCGCATATTTTATATACCATAGATAATGAATAAGCAGTTTGCTTCCATTGTACGATTAATATCGAATCACTACCATTTATGGTATATTCTCAATCTTAAGATCTAAATAATTTGGGGTTACTCGTATGGCGCCTCGCTTGGGTTCACCTTCGATTAATATTTTTCAATGTTATCGTTTAAACGGGGTGGCGTCACGCAAGTACCCCGTATGTGTCCTGTTACTAAACTCGTGTTTCATAACACCATTATTAGGGTCAAGTATGATGTACTTGGATGGATTTAACCAAACGGGTGCGGGGAACTGTGTCGGTAATATCGCGTAGTTTGTATGTGCTTTAGACGGGATCGTTGAATTTTCGACATGAACGAATACCCCAAATGACGAAGTTCAGGGTCAACTTCAGGCATACCTGCCCTATTGACTACTAACAATCGGGTAGCGCAAATTTCATTATTCGATTTGTTGCTTATAATAATTTTGAAACATGTTAAAATTGTCCATATATTATATATTCTTGAACTGTCAAATTTAAAATTAAAACGGCCAAGAAATGGCCGTCTCTGGCAGTTGTTCACAACTGGGATCTCTTAATGATATTTTTTTAATATCTAGAATATTTCATTTAAAATTTATATCGTTTTAATGGACATCGAACCGTGGAGTACAATTGTATAACAATGCTAAAACCCTCAATTTTGTGGATAAAGAGAACAGCTTCACTAGGCAATGCCTATGACTGAAGTGTTCTCGTTCCTTAATAAAAAAAAACGTACGTTTGCCTCAAATACGAAATGCTGAAATATTCACCTGGTAAACACACTTAAATGCCATGCTATGACATACTCGTACATTATTCCAACCGCATCATAACGATAACAACCATATCCCAATAACTCCTCATCACATGCTCTAATTTAGCATCAGTTATTCTGTTTTTATTTCTTGGTTCTCATTCCTTTTCAACATTAAGGGAGATGCGTTTTTGAGTTATTGACGAATGTTATCCTTGAATTCGTGACGTATTAATAAGATTAACATTTGTTTTCAAACAACCACACAAAAATAAGTCATGGGACTTTTAAATTGAGCGATCTTTGGTGGCAAGTGCATTTCGGTAAAACGTGAAGTTTTGAAGGCTTTGAATATAAATAGTTACAATTTCCTCACGCTTTTGTTGTATGGATGATGAATTTTACACGTCTCTGCTATCTAATTGTTATTAAATTAGACGACGTCTCTGCAAAGAATATGGCGCTATCTTCCGATAAAGTAATGACATTTGCGCCGTATAAATATATTTAGCAATATAAAGATCTGTCCAATGTAATGTTTCACAATTGCGTATAAGTGCCAACATTGATACATAAAAGTGAAACCTGGACGTGAAAGAAAATTAAAGAAGCCGAGTAAATGCGGTAGAACTGCATGCACTGAGAAGAATATGCGGTGTGTCGGTGTATGGCAGAATACAAAAAATAGCTATGAGGAATGATTTTGAGCTAACAATGTGCTATGCAGGGAAAAAAATGAGCATGGGTGACGAGAGACTGTCTAAACAAATTAACAATGCGTTGATAATGACAGAAAAAGATCGTCGGACCAACTGGATGAAATTTCGAGAAAAGTAAGAGAAACAAAGGAACTGTTTGATGAATATTTATGGATGTAGAAGGGACGAAAGTTTGGCGTTCTGTCCTCGCCTGACTGGTTTGTATACATAAATGAATCGTCATACTGTGTTTAATATCCTCACTTTCGTAGCGTATTTAATCTCATCATGTTCTCACAAATTCACAATTTTCTGACGAATTGCGTTTAAAGCTTTCAGATATTTTATTTTAATCACATTAGTGAATATTTTTTTCACTTAATACAAGCCTTGACAAATTGTTTATTTTCCATAAATCAACGTGACACCTTGTCGCACCCTCCCGTCCTCCCTAGTTTAGTGTTAGCTCTTCCCTGGATGACAGGTTCCCTCGAGACCCCGGAGTAAATGCGAAATAATTCGCATCACATTTCAAGATTGCGTTACTAACAATTCTAGTTTTCTGAAGGCTTCTTATGAAAGATGAGTGTAGTAGCTTTTTGCTTTTGTACGTTATTTTCTATTATAGAGCATTATGTATAAATAAAAGTTTTTTACATTTGGTAGAACACTTACAGAAAAATTAACAGTGAAAATGATATAATTACTGTATGTAGATGGAAAGAAAAAAATACTCATTCTTACGTCAATTCGGTCACCATTATCCTAAATTCTTACAGCGTTGAACCAAATATGTGCACATCCGAGTTAGCTACTATATTATACTCTCGGCTCATTCTCACTGTGTTAAAGAAGCCCGTGGTATTCATTGCTGAATAAGTTGAACTACGAGTAAGTTAAACAGACCGAGAGTCGAAGAGATCGAGAAGGAATACTTATATCAATTCCATTCGGAGTCGCTTACGTTATAGAATTTTAGCAGTTTGCATGTTTGAATGTAAAGTGACACAAATTGAATTAAATTTACAGAGAATAGAATGTACAAAGCAACGAAGGAATGTATAAGAAGGTATATGGATCAGGAGGATGAGAAAACTTTTTGTCGTTTTTGAAAATTCTGGGGCTCTGTTTTCTTTTCTACCTCGACAGAGAAACGGCTTGATAGTATGTTTGTCATTCGGAAGTATGTAAACATGGATTTAATAATCGTTTGTTTATATATAATGTAGCAAGAAATTATTCATAGTAAAAAATCAGATTTTTATGCGAATTCTATAAATAATTAAATCTGATTTGATATTCAAAGATTTCACATCGTTGTAAACATCTAAGTTTGAGGAATATCTTAGGACACCTCTTTTTTACCTTACTGTCCATTTATTCATTCGTACAGTTCTCCTAAATATATCGGCACCGGTATCGCAGACATCAAAGAGCGTAACCGGGGGAGAACATTGACATTGATCCCATAAATCGAACCTTTTGGTTTAGAACTACAGGCGTAGTCACGGATATATTGAATACTCGAATACTACCTAATACTTTCGGAGAGGTAGAAATTACATAATTGATGAACTCTTAACCAAACTGAGAACGTTTATATTTTATTTTTGGGTACCATCTCGAATCGAACCCGAAAACCCCAGATGGAAGACGAGCAACGACAAGACGAAGACGAACACGATCGGGTGGCTCTGTAAATATTCAAGTGTAACCTCTGCGACAGAGTATCTGCTTCGGGAATTAGGTTATTCTTCAATAAGAATTATCATGTCCGACAGGGTGTAGTTTCTTAATCATGTCGAAATGAAGATAGGGTTCTTCACGCCGAGTCCCAGCAACGACGATGCCCGTACGGTGGTTTCATTCTTTAATTTCTATCATGCTCATAATTATAATCTCATACAACTGTTCCCTTAAAACTGTTTTTAAAAATTACTAAAGAATATTCGATGCTTATTTGTGTATCTTAAAATGGTATTTAATCATTAAAACTGTACTGTTTGATAACATTTATATAAATTTACTCTTTATATCCTTTTTAATATTTTAATATTTTGAGCTCGTTTTTGAAAGATGTCCAAAACAAAAAAAAAACACGCCAATGTTATTTTTTTTAATGCCAAATCAATTAACTTCTTATTGTTCATTTTCAGTATTATGTCGTAATAAAGAAGCTATTGATATTTTCATCTTGTAAGTATTAATAATAATTAAATGGTATCAAAATATCTCAAAATATTACCAAAAATAATTAGAATTTGGGCGAACCCTCGCTTAAATAGAATTTGCAACTCTTGATTATTGGCACAATCGCAATTGATTAGAAGTTTGTCTGTTGAGTACTCAAGACCTTCAACCTTCCCCGACCCTGTGTCATTTACGGGTCAATGGAGGGAAGGCAGTAGGCACAAGGCACCTACCCTCGGGAAAGGGTTGGGTACATCTCGGGTATAGACACCAATTCTCGTCACCAACATTCAAATTAGTCCGCACTTTGTTGACACTACGTATCTCGGCCTACAGCTCTGAGAAAATAATTATGAAGATGTCTCTTCGTCTACTAGTGAAACATTTACATTGGATCTGCTGAAATGTAACGTTACATTATTATTGTTTATTCAACTGAATTAAGCTTATCATGTATACTAATTATGTGAAAATAGTTTCAAATGATCATTTCAAATATCCGCCATTTCGCTTTTGGAGTATTCAAAGTGAGTTAACAAATCTTCATACCTCATTATTCACGAATTCTAGTTTGGCTTCTTCTACACCCAAAGTACTTTGACAGTTGTTTTTGTTTACTCATACAATACTTTTCAGTTTTCTCTCTGTCACAATTTCATCAATAGTATCCTTCGACTCTACTCGGTCATTATATTGTATTACACATTCATTGTACATATACAGTATAGTCAGGCGTGTTTATTGCCATGTGACAATATCTTCCAACCAAACAGAAAGCGGTTTTAAGAAACCTTAAAGGAAAACCAGATTGGAACCCTTTTTAAAAATTCTAGGTATCAACGAGAGTTGAACCCGCAACCTCCGGCTGGAAGACACGCGCTTTACAAACTATGTCACGGAAGTCGTTATGTTTATGCTTAAGTTCTTTTTCTTCTTACAAAGAATTGTTGATCTCTATTACAGCTCTTACGAAAAAGTTTTTCATATATTGTTATGTTATTGTATTGTATTACATTTTTATTGTATACAGTACAACCTGACGAGTTTATTGCTATACGGTAATCACTTCCAACCAACCAGAAAAGTGTTAAAAAACCGTAAGTGAACACCAGACTACACACTTGAAATATTCTGGGTACCAGCAGAAATTGAACCTGCAACCTTTTTAGTTAATAATAAAAACTTTTAAGTACTTGAGATCGCACATGCACATTGAATGAGGAAATTTGTACGGTGTGACCAGCAGGAAGTAAGCATGGTGGAAGTACCGACACGTTACTGCAGTGTCATAAAATAAAACCCGTGAAACTGACAGGAAAATATATAAAAGAGTCAAAAGATCGCACTCTAGTATGGAGCTGAATAATTCAGAGCAAAAAAATCTATAAACAGATATGTCAAGTTACTAAAATTCGCATTCTGTGATGCTTTTCAGGATTACGCAAGAAACACAAAATAAGGAATGAATATGTCAGACGTACACTAAAAGTTGCTCCGATCTCGCTAAAATATTGTGAGTTACTAGGTTTGGATGGTATACAAGGGAACCAGCTGAATTTGTGGGAAAATATGCGCTGGGAATTTCCATTGAGGTAGAGCAAGATACCGTCCAAAGAAGCGATGAAAAGATATCAACCAAGACATGAGTGATTTGAACCTGACTCCAGAGATGGCCGTAGCATGATGGATAAAGGCGGTTCGTTACACATACCCCAAATAAATGAGAAAATGCGAGTATATGACGATGACTGATATTTTTTGTCATTTATAATACGTCATTTATAATACGCATTTATAATTCGTTTTTAAGGGAATAAAGATGATTATTAGTCGTTATGCTGAACTATTTGTCACTGAAGCATTAAATGAATTTAACGAAAAAGGCACACATAATATGAGGCTGATTATTTTTCCTAAAATAAAAATATTATTTCACGTCTGACAAATGAGGACAATGAAGTCGGTTTCTTATTACAGCAAGAAAAATGAAGCCATTACTCGGTGTAATGCCATCGAATATGGTATTCTGCAGCAGTTGTAATTGACGTGATGGTATGTTCGAGCACACAATGCGAGCCTCACCTCCTCCCTAAGTGATTGGCCGCTTTCCAAGAGGGGTGACCATTCTAACGTCGATAAAGATTGCTTGTTCGCATAACGGACATTTTACCTTTCCAAAAGGCTCGTTTACATTCAGAAGCTCTTTTTTGTCTTATCTTGTCGACTGAAGAATTTTAGAAGCAATTTTGCTATAAGATACTCGTATATGTACCTTCTCTCGTTGAGAATCTAATCTTACTACATTGCATCGGAAGCAGGGTATGTGGGAAGTATATTTGCATATCATGGAGAGGTTGATGCACAAAATGAAGCTATCTTAACGCCTTTAAGGAAGCTGATAAAGGATGTTTGCGACTTTTTACATATTAATAGCATTCATCGTCGTCATCATTATATCCATCACGTTATGTTCCTATTGAGGTAGATATGATATAACTTTACTAAATCTTATCCTGACACACCTATTTTGCATTAATCACATTCATACACTTTATCATGAGGACCCTTCAATTTGAGGAAATTTCAAAACGTACATTTAGTCATGTTTCTTTCAAGTCTGTCGTCCTATATATTTTATTACTTCTTGTATTGTGTAGTATTACACTTTTGTTATATACAGTACAACCTGGCGGTCTTATTGTCATGTGGCAATGTCTTCCAACCAACCAGACATATGTTAAATAGGTCTTAAGTGAAAACCAGACTTGAATCCTTTAAATAAAATGGGTTCCAGCGGGATTTGAACCCGCAACCTCTTGACTGAGAGACAGGCGTTTTACCAATTAGGCCACGGAGATCGTCGGAAGTTTCTTCGTTAATCTTTCGTCATTAATGATTTTTAAGGACCTGATCCATGTTAATGCTTTTTTCCACATATTTATCACTACAAATTCTATTAACTTGCGCTGAATGCTTGCAAACAAATACAATAATTTCTGCGATATACGAAATTTTAAAGAGAGGTACAAAATTCATGCGTTTTCCAGGTAAAATTAGACCTTTACCTTAAGAGAAGAGAAATGGTGATTTAGCTAAGTATAGTATATCCGATAAAGCCGAATCTATTATATTACTATTACATATCGGAGAGAAATGGTGATTTAGCTGAGTATATCCGACAAAGCCGAATCTATTATATTACTATTACATATCGGAGAGAAATGGTGATTTAGCTGAGTATATCCGACAAAGCCGAATCTATTATATTACTATTACATATCGGAGAGAAATGGTGATTTAGCTGAGTATATCCGACAAAGCCGAATCTATTATATTACTATTACATATCGGAGAGAAATGGTGATTTAGCTGAGTATATCCGACAAAGCCGAATCTATTATATTACTATTACATATCGGAAGATTTACAAACGTGTCTTTGCAATTCGTTTTCTCTTGGTATGTTTGCTTACCAAATATGTTTTTCTAAATATATGCAGATGCGAAAACGTACCTAATCTAATGGCCGCAGCCACCACCTTCCTATCATAACACTAAACTTATTTATGATATATTTTACAATATTTTTAATCTGTCAATAAAAGTAGGTTTGAATCTCGAATTAGAACACTCTTCAGGAGAGTCTGCTTTTTTCTCTTTCTGGTAAACCAGAAACGTTAATATTCCTATGAAAATGTGTTCATTTTTTAATGATCTCAAAGGTAATTTCCAAGACTTTTTGTTATCTTTGTTTAATCTCGTGATGCAAATTGTGTAGAAATGCGATGTAAATGCAGAAGCTGAACAAATTCTGTTGCCGATAACGATGCAATGTAAATGCTGTAGAATGACGTGCACTTTGAGGAATACATCGGGTGACAATGTAGAAAAGAATACGTATTAAAGTGTTGAATGGGAACTTAAGGCTGAGGTGTTGAGTAAAATGAAGAAACATAGCACTCTGAAATAGTTTGAGTACTTAGAACGAATGAACGAAGATAGACTAACAAAACAAATATACAGTGCAAATGCGAGTGGAAGGCGTGGTAGAGAAATATATACCAACGCAAGTATTGTTGGAATGTTATTTTGAAAGAAGGAAATGTCGAAAGTCAGAGAAATCGTTGAAGTTGTGTGGATGTACATAGAAGCTCGACACCAAGTCCAACTGTGAATATGCAGCAATATTGCCTTTCCATCTTATTATTGGCTTGCCAGCTCGTTACATTCCCTTCTTTCCACGCATCTGTTTAATCCCCTCGATTCTGCCAATCTTCATAAATTAAAAACACACTTCAACAAATCTTGCTCTTATATTCAGTTAATAGTTGTTTTGGAAAAATTGAATTCTTATATTATTAATTAAATTTTTCATTTGTGGTTATTTTTTTTTTAATATTTCAAGATTGATTACATATTGCAGCCAGACGAGATTTGTTTAATGATAGTGGGTTTGAGTCGCGAGTTAGAGCGCCCTTGAGGAGAATAAGCTCTCTAAAGAAAGCTATATAAAATTGTCTTTTGAATTGGATGGAAAATAAATATCAAATAATTTATTTGGATCGTGTTATTTAAATTATATTAACATTATCACACGAGTTTCTATAGTTCCTTAAATGTTAATCTACCACTTAATGAAAATAGTATTATTGAATTGAATTACAAGGAAAGTATTTCTTGAATCTTCGAAAAGACTATAGTTTCACTTTGTGGTGCCATTTTTTACATAAAAGGAAAAATAAGTAAAATAAAAAACTTATTTTATATTTTTGTGTTCACCACAGGTTTATTTTAGATAATATATTCACCTGACGAAGAATACGGTGGTCTTCGAAACTAGTTGTGAACCTAAAATAAACCTGTGATGAACACAAAAATATAAAATAAGTTTTTTATTTTACTTATTTTTCCTTTTATACAAGGAAAGTACTTTGTTTATTCATTCTTGAAAAATATATCTTACATTGTAAAATAATAATGGCTTAAAAGTAGACCTTTTCTAACTTCTAAAATTATTTCCATCGAGCTTCGTTCAAACATTAAAGTTTAAAAAACATAATTAATGCGCTTAAATAAAATCTAGACCACATTATTATCTATTGTACTCGTAGTAGCACATGCTAACAAAGATTTATGCTCATTGTGAAGGATATTTTTTTTACCACTACACAAGTGTTTTTATACGTCATGGAATAAATTAATAAAGTTAGATTAAGGTCCTTATATATTTCATTTATGTTTTTATTCGGACGCCAAGTGTAAACACGGACTTACATTCTAAGCTAGGCTTAAATAGATGATTTCAAACTTGGTTCAAAGTTTGTCATGTAGCGCTATACTTGGCCCCTTCACTTGACGGCCTATCGTAATCGTCAGCAACCAACTTTTTATTCGCCATGAAGGCTCAAGCACTACCAGATATGGGGGAATGGCTGGTTGTTGAAACTTTGATAAGAGTAATCACTATGTTATTATTATAGATGCTTAGCAAAATGTGGAATTTCGAGGGCTATTTAAGAAACATTCATTTAGGCATATCTCGGAAAATTTCTCTTGTTTTCTCATTCACGTTTCTGTAACTTTTTTCTTTATTTTCCCCCCTCTCTAGAAATAGAAGATTACTGTTGGAAAATATAACAATCTTTGTGTTATAGAACGTAGTTTGTTTAGTTCAAGGAAAATTGAAGATATCAAAGGCAGTTTTGTTGATGGGAAGTTCAGATATGATGTTTTTATCGTTTTATTTATTTGCGAGTGCTAGAAAACTTTTTTATTGCTTGACTTTTCTATTTATGATGTTTCAAAGCTTTTAATTTGTGACTTATTAACACATAAACATATATTATTTTCAAATATAAACATAGTTTGACTTATCTATGTAACACATATAACTACAATAATTTCAATCCATAAAATATAAAATCTACAAACTTTCGTGAAGACAGTTTAACGGTGATGTGGCTTAGTGGTAAGCATACTTTCATTGCTCCAAGAATCACTTTTCACATCACAATGTTGTTGTCTTGACCATCAATAGCTGCCTATCATATTTATTGAGTGATATGTGTTAGTAAAAAACACTTTATTGGTTTTGTTTTATTTTCACTGGTAAACATACCGACATTTGTGGCCTAGTTAGTATAATATCTGTTTCCCAAACCGGAGGTTACGGGTTCGTTTACTATTCGAACGCATTTTTTTTAAAAGATTCCATTATATTTTTTGCTTAAGGTCTTTTAACATTTTTTTAGTTGGTTATAAGAGATTGTAACATGTCTATAAGCCCGCCAAATTACTGTAGACAATGAAAGTGTAATTCATTTTAATACAAGTACACATCCAGAAATACTCCAGGTGTGTGCAATACTCGTATAAATCGAATTTTTTAAAACAAAGACTTCTATTTCGTTTTAACGTAGGTCTGAATATTCAATTGACAATATGTTATGTAGTCATTATTTCAACATTTTAAAATTTAAAAAATGTCGTTTCTTAATGGTGATTCAGTATTCATCCTTTCTTGATGGTGATTCAGTAATCATCATTTCTTGATGGTGATTCAGTAATCATCATTTCTTGATGGTGATTCAGTAATCATCATTTCTCGATGGTGATTCAGTAATCATCATTTCTTGATGGTGATTCAGTAATTAAAAAATATGTTTTAAACTTTTTTGCTTGTTTTCTTTGACTTACTGTACCTAATTTTTTTTCCCAGTTCTTCACTAAGCGATATTGTGTCCCCTCCCTCGAGAGTCCTCTCTTGTCCACAACCTTTTACTCTTGTAAGTTTTCGTACATATAACTTCCATCTATTGTTTCTTTGGGATCTTCTTCTTTTTTTTCCTTTAGTCCAACCCCGCCTGTATCATTCGACCAAGATTCTCTTCTTATAATAATAAAATACAATTTATGTAGCGCTATTTAGAGAGCAGACTCCTCACGGGATTTTAAACTCACGATCTGAACCCACTATTATTGACAGTTGTAAATATTGCAAAATATAAATGAGTTTAATGTAAGGATATGAAAGTGGTGACTGCGGCCATTAGATTATGAACTTATCCACATCTGCATATATTTATAAAGCCAAAACTTGTATAAAAGCATCATAGTTGATCAATTATAATAGTCATTTCGATACTGTCAAATTTAGATATTGAAGTATGCAAGTATTTCTGAAAAAATAACCAGTCAAGTAATTGGATTTTAATCGTGTACCAGCAGAATTGAATTGAAAGCACCAAGGACAATATGACAACATGGGGAATATTACGTGATGGATCGACTTTCTGTATCTGCGGTTAGGAACAGTATATGCGACACTTGCTGCTTTATCCAAAGAGCTAGGTGTCTTGCACCGAAGAGGTCTTGATTCGTAGAACGCGCAGTGTTGTCTAGGTGACTGGTACATTTCCTTCTTTCAAAATAGGAAATAAACAATGTAATTTTTCTTAAAAATGCTCGTACGTTTTCTTAAAAATGCTCGCTCTACGAGTAGCATAGACACGAAAAGTCTGGGAAGACCTAGAAAAACGTGACACGTTCAAATAAATCATATTTTGAAAAAACAAAAATTGAAAATAGTTTATAATAGAAGAGTATGCATGCTTAGTTATTGATGTGGCAAAAGCGATAGATGTGTGCCAATATATAATAAAGTGAAGATCTGTTTTCCTTGCCAACCCCAATATGGATATAGCGTGACTGTGATGATGTTCATTCTTCCAACCTACCAGAAATAATTTTAATGGCCTTATCTAATAAAACCAATGTAGTTTTTTTTGGGTACGATCGAGAATCAAATTCATAGAACAGAAACGTTCTACAATTAGCTTTCGAAAATATTCAATATATACTTTGTAATGGGTAGGGTTCAGTTTGTTCAAATTGATTATTTATTTAAAAAAGAAACGATTTTCTGAATATACGTCTTATACTGCTGAATAAACTCTGAATCCATAGTTCAAGATTATGAAATACGTTTTCTAAATAAATAAATAAAGGTAAACTAGAAATACGTTTGACCGCTGTATGATATTGGTGTTTTTTTCCCTAAGAATAACAATATTTATATTTGCTCTCAGTCCATTCGCTTTATAAATATTTTTCAACTAAATTTGTTCAACAGCTGTGTGTGGGATCAGAATTGAACGTCGGACGTGTTTTTTTTATTGTATACACTAACAAGTATTTGTATATTAGAGGAATAAAATATTTTTAAAAACCGTTTTATTGTGTTTTTCTAAATGAATCTAGTTAATAATATACGAATTATGGCTACAAAAAACAGGGTTTCATAAATATAATTTTCTTATTGAAATCAAGACTACGAGTAAATTGGGAAAATGAGAAGGTTAAAATTTCGATTCAATTTTTAAATACCCCAGAATTCACTCAATCTGAATGATAAAGTTACCCTCCAGTGTAATATTGCAACCTTGGGGGTATGGATTTGATTCCTGTTGGTACCCAATTTTTTTAAAAAGGGTTCCAATCTTTTACTTAAGACATCTTTAACATATTTCTGTGTATTTGTAAGAGGTTGTGCTGCATACAAGACTGATATTAGAGTAAATATATATGTGAGTTCTTTTATTTCTTTTTTATCTTAAATTTTATTATTTTTTTAGTGTTCAGACTTCATTTCTCGATATCGAGTTAAATTACGACACTTTTATTTTCTTTTACGTACCTGATTTTGAAAAAAGAGACATGGTACATGGCGCAATAGTTCAACTACATATATTTTTCTATAAAAACTGATCTGCCAGAATTTCTCTGGCAAAGAGACTCTGGTATGTTATATCCTTTTTAAAAAATAGTACTATCTGGATTCAAACCTGCAACCGCCGGGTCGGAAGACGGGTGTCTTACCAACTAAGGCACGTAGGTTAAATCGATTTCGGACATACGATGTCGATTATTGTCTAACAAGCCGTTTTTAAGATTTGAAATCGGGGAATGTATTTATCGGTTTCTTCTATTATCGAATACCCTAGAATTATGTGTTCTTTTTCGTGGTAGTTATTTTTTATATTTTCTTGTTTTACTCTTTAAATATAATCCAGTAATAAAATAAAAGTTAACCGCACTGAAAATAAAACATTGGTTAAAAACACATTCACAAGTATTTTTTAAATGAAGGAGGGAGAAAATCAAGTAAAAAAAATATTCAAGAGTCGGAAATAATTCCACATTTCAAACCATAAATTAGCACGAGAGCCATCTCGTTATAATTTCATTAACCTTTTTGAACCAAGTGAAAAACTTCTGAATTTCTGCATTAAAGCGGCTTCCATTCACCCTTCTCCCACTCCTCTGATGTAATTACCGACGATAGCCAGACATTTTCTTGAATATTTTACCAGTTCCGTAAAATTCCCGTACGGAAAATCTATAACCTTTCCATTTGAATATTCCACTTCTATATGAAATTGAAAACGTCAGTTATGATTGATTCAAATTCTTGACCATACAGTCATTCACTTGTTATGTGGAATAATGAATTGATTATTTTATTTTTGGTTGTACTTGGTTCTTTGTCCTTGCATTTACCTTAAATCAGTTTCAAATGGTATTTTTAGTTAACTTATAAAAAATTAATTCACTCTCTTTTGTAATTCAATTACCTATGATTATTTTAAAAGGCAGTGTTTTCTATTGTAATTTTTTGCTTGTCGCGTAAGTCCTATAATAATGTGGGTTCATCCCACATCAATTAGCAAATATATATATAAACAGTTCTATCAGCAAATATACGAGTTTATAAACAGTTCTCTATTCTGCGAACGCCAAGTTTGTTTAAATATAGTATTTAAAAAGTAAATAAATATATGGTGATAAACGTAACTCATATTTATTTCAATTGACATTTCCGAACTACAATCTTTTTAACGATTCTTCTCCCTCCATATCTAAATGCTATTGTTTCGAAACATTGGTTAAGGGTAGTCAGTAGCTTCATTTGATCTGACTATTGAATTAGAGATCTTTCATATTTTCACTTTTCTAGTAAACATAAGTGTGAGGCTACGGAGGTTATGGCCTAGTTGGCAATACTCTTGTTAGACCAGTATGGTTCATACTTCAGGAATTTTTAATATATTTCTGGATAGTTGGTAGAGATTGCCACATAGCAATAAACCTGCCAAGTTGTACTGTTTGCAACGAAAACCTTATTCAAACAGTTCCCTTACTTTCTCCCTCGTCGCTAGAATTTGTCCAAAGAGTTGTCTAGTTTATATACGAGTATATGGGTAAAAAAGGAAAAACAATTTCATCATTTGACATATACTCGTACTAATCTTGTGACTTATCCGGCTCAGTTGTATACTAAAAATGTTTATTAAAATGATGATAAAAAAGGTTTTTTTTCCATTGTGTGTCACTTTCTTTCTTTAAGAAATATTTACGATATTATTTTGCTTTAAAAGTATTTTACTACACATTTTAAAAATACAACCTAGCTCAAATTTCATTTGGCAAATATGAATTTCATGAACTAAAGATTTTCATAAATTCACATAAAAAATCATTTTATTAATTCCCTCACTTTTGACTGATGAACTTTCATTGCTATATTTTTCTGTTTAAAATCCATTTAAACCGAACGCCTCCGATGATTTTATAATT
>CATKWJ010001155.1:0-34475 GCA_949825065.1 Odontocerum albicorne
CCACTACGTATTTCTACTTTCCTAGTGTACACCACTACGTATTTCACCATTGCTAGTGTACACCACTACGTATGTTATTTCTACATTGCTAGTGTACACCACTACGTATTTCGTTTAGCGTAATATATTATATATAGGGAGTATCAATGAATAAATATCGGAAGAAAAACTGTTACGAAAACTATTAAAAGATGAAATAAAACAATCATTAAATGTCATTGTGACACTGTTGCGCATTTAATATTATAACGTATCATTTTCATAATGTTGTGTCCTCAATATCGTTAAATGAATTTTGATACTGTTGAGCCTTTAAGTCTATAAAATGTCATTTCGACATTCCTTGTGGCTTTAAGAGCATAGAATAACTTTTGTAACTGTTTAAAATTTTATGCTATAAAGTGTATTTTTCATATTTTTTAAAGATAATTTTTAAACGGTTGAGCCTTAAGACTACAAAGCTTCATTTCGGCACTTTTATTTCTTAAAGATCATTAAATTATATTTTAAATATGCAAACCTTAAAAATCGTAAATTATAATTATCATCGTGGTAAAATTGTATTTTTATGACCCTCATGAGTCGAATTAACACTTTGGTGTCTTTAAGGACATAACATATATCTAGTATAATTTTGACACTTTTGTTCCTTTAAGCCTATAAATTGACGTATATCATTATTGTTACTTTAACACCAGGGCAATGTCTACCCACACTTCTCTATGAGTCTGAAACTTGGGTTCCCTATAGAAGGTACATTCGAAGCCTTGAAATGTTCCACCAACATTTCCTTCGTCGAAATCTCCGGATCCACAAGAATGATCATGTCACAAATGTGTCTGCCCAGCAGCGCTCCAACTATAAACCTATTGAGGATACTGTTGTAAAGGCGAGAATACGATAGACCAGGCGTATAAGTGATCATAAACTATTAAAACGCGTCTTGTACGGGAAAGTAGTGAGCAAGCGAAGGGTTGGTGGGCAGCGAAAGCGCTACAAGGACAGTCGCTTTATGCGGTGCGTCTGAGGACTGGAAGCAGGTGGCTCAGTACTGTGGAGGATGGAAGTCATTTGTTCTTGGGCTGATGGTGTCAGCGTGTTGCGAATCAGCATTGCCAGGTAACTCAGCAGAATCCACATGTCTGTGACATCTGCGGGAAGGAGTGTGCATTGAGAATCAGGCTGTTTTCTTACAGAAGATCACATGATCGACGTGGAAGAGCTGCTTTAGACTGACGTTGAAGTGTTGTGGGGATCCTTAACTACGAGGCCCAGCAACAACGACGACGATTGTGTAAATTTTTTTCCACATTTAAGTGTTGAAACATGCCATTTATAAACGAGAAAGTGTTATTAAATTTATTGAAAATGTACAAAATTATAATTTGTATCTACAAACAGTAATAGTATCTCTGACGTCAGAGTATTCCCAGAGATTCTAGTCAAATATTGAAATTCCTGGATCGGCTGGAAACCACCCGTTGGATATTTAACTGATAGAGTATTTATTAAAGCGGGGGTATTTCCATATTAAGATAACTTATTTGATACATTAATTTATATTTATTCGGTACATCGCACTTCACAGTCGGGGTTAGATATAATAGAAGTGCTAATTCTGCATGAATCGCGTAATTTCTGATAACGCGAGCAAAATGAATGATAATAATTGTGATTTATAACTTTTACTTGCTTAGCTGCGTCGAAAAAACTATATCCATGGTCTACTGGTAGAGTTTAGTCTTCTGCCTGAGGGTTTAAAGTTGTGTCTCGACATTAACAAAAGCAAAAGTAAATGTTCTTCTCAGATTGAGCGCGTTAGAAAGCACTCATCCAAGTATTTAAGTGACTTTGAATACATGTGTATGTTTATGTATATGTTATACATATGTATGCATATACACAATTTTTTATTTTATATATCGATCGTCCAGTTCATTACCCACGTCTCCTGAAAAATAACCGATATGCGTGATCTGCGAATGGGGCTATTATCACTGTTTTGTATTTCAATGGCTATTTGAAAAGCCATGAACCTCGAAAATTTGTTCTTGATTCTCTCCCCACCTTGCACGTGCATATTATAGTGTAGTGATCGCACAACGGAAGAGTGAAAAGCATTACTTTATACTGCAAACAAGGGACCTATATAATGTCAGTTAGAGCTGTTATACTGGCAAACATCTTTGTGTTTTTGTTAATGAAACGGACCATTCAATGATTTTTTTTAAAAAACATTTTCATTGTGGTTAGCATAAGTGAGCTCTAATTCATCTCCTAGACCTCTGACTCAGAGACTCCCTTCAATAGTTTGATGTTGATAATGTTGCTGGTATATTTTTAAGTGTGAAAGTTATGATCATACATTTTCTTGTATTAATATATCAAGATTTATTATTAAATTTTTATTAAAATTGTAGAATTCCGTTTATTAACGGCATGCCTATTTAGGTATTTATTAAAGCTTGAAATAATTTCATGAATATATGAATGGTTGAATTAAAATAGGCACTAAGTACCAAAAAAAAAAACTAAGTATGCAGTTTCGTTCTATACGTCATATTTAATGAAACTGAATACTTAGTTTTTTGTTGTTTTTTTTTGCTACTTGATTCCTATTTTAATTCAACCATTCATATAACATTTTATTCTGTCAAAAATAACTTGAGTATACAGATTTAATTTGACAATATGATCAATTATCATATTAAATTGATACACTAACTTAACGAGGGCTTCTATAGGCTCGCTTATGTGGTATCGTACTCGTATATCCCAGATGAGGTAGTTCTTGTATAGTATTTAAGGCCTGGTTAATTGGTTGAGGAAAAGCTAAAACCCTTATTAAGAAACCCCTTAAATCGGTGTCAAGTTATGACTGACTTTCTGGTTTAATTGTTGTTAATATCGAAGATCCCGTTACAAACGAACGGAGCCAGAATTATCACGCCATATATAACGCATGGATTTCTGTTTTCCTTTTTCATCTTCTATAACTGGTTAAATAACTCATTTCCGATAATCGTATAACTGTTGTAGAGTCTTAGCCTCACATACGACGTCTTGAAAAACTGTTCTGTCACGTTTATTAATAAAAACTGTTCTGTCACGTTTATTAATAAAAACTGTTCTGTCACGTTTATTAATAAAAACTGTTCTGTCACGTTTATTAATAAAAGCTGTTATGTCACGTTTATTAATAAAAACTGTTCTTTCACGTTTATTAATAAAAGCTGTTCTGTCACGTTTATTAATAAAATATTTCTAAGAGTAAGATTCTATTCGATTCGAATGCTGTCAACGCGATGGTGGTCATCTCAATGACACTGTTTTTAAAAAGATAAATTAGTAATATTTTGTTATATGTTTGCAGTAATTTAAGTTGATTATATAAACCATTGTTTTATCATGATTTTTTCAACAAAGAAGATTATTCTAGAGCATTCTGTATATGAACGCTACTCACATACCCTACACTCCACCAACTGTATTACTATCACATGTATATGAACGCTACTCACACACCCTACACTCCACCAAATGTATTACTATCACATGTATATGAACGTTTCTCACATACCCTACACTTTACCAACTGTATTACTATCACATGTATATGAACGCTACTCACACACCCTACACTCCACCAAATGTATTACTATCACATGTATATGAACGCTTCTCACATACCCTACACTTTACCAACTGTATTACTATCACATGTATATGAACGCTACTTACATACCCTACACTCCACTAAATGTATTACTATCACATGTCGGAAGATCTACAAATTCGATTCATACTCGTATGTTTTCGACTTTTTTATTTTCAAATATGTTTTTCTTAACATGCGCGTATGAAGCAACGGGGATGTGCTCAATCTAATGGCTGCAGCCACCACTTTCCTATCCTCACACTCAATTTATTTTATTTTATTTATTATTTTGTCATCTTTTTAATCTGTCAATAACAGTGGGACCAAATCCCAAATTGTGGCCCAGAGATAGTCTAGTATCTAAAAGGCATTATGTAAATTTTCCTTTTTTTAAATCATTGTTCTACTTCTGGACGTTGAACTTTGTGTGGTATTAAACTTTCATTGTAAATGTCCATCCTGGTAGACTTATTGCCATATGGCAATCTGTTCCAACCAACAAAAAAAATGCTACAGAGGCCTTAAGTGAAAACTAAACTGAAAATAATTATGTTGCATAATAATTAAACTAGCAAATAAATATCTTATGCATAAAAATGTAAAAAAAAATATTAAATCCGATCTGTTCAGACAGAAGACAATTATTCAAACAACCAGAACATGGAGGCCATTGCTGGATCTATTATTTATATTCAGACACATTAAGTGTTCAAATAAAACAAGATACAATTTCAGATAAATCAAATAAATTCAAGACATCTGTATCTTTTTCGAGCTGGCTGGCTGGAAAAGCTTATATTATACATTTCTTAAATATTCTACAAGCTCCTAAAAGTAGAATGCCTGTCGAATAGAATGAAAGTCTGGCGCTTTGTCCTCTCTGCTTACCCCAACAGGGAAATGACATTATGGCCTGTATGTAAAAGTTATTTTGAACTAACAAAATATCAGATGTCATAAGAAACTAGCCCGAAGTTTCAATCAAAACAAGAAAGTAAATCGTCCATTCGGACTTCAAAGTTCGAAAGCTGAAATGACACTGTCAAACAAACAGGACAAACAGCACAAAGCAGAGATATCCTTTTAGTTCCTCTTTCTCCTAAAGAAATGTTCCAATCTTGTGGAATGACCCAAGGGTAATTGGACGTTGCAAAAAGCGAGGAGCCCCATCAACCGAAATGCATTTTTTGCGAAACTACAAAAAGTTGACAATTTCGCTAGATTTCACGACTCTATTTTTAGTTCCTTTATAGTCAGACCTTGGTTGGTATCGTAAAACTTTGACCCATTTTTCTTTTTTTATTTACTTAAGAAAATTTTGTTTATAATATAAATTATACTTCAATTTATAAATGTTTTTTAAATTATTATCAATAATAACTTCACTCTGTCATTTAATTTGAATTAAAAAATAATACTTAATTTAAGCGTTTAACTTAAAACTTTAATGAACTTTTATGATTGTATTAACACAATACAACTTGACGAGTTTATTGCCATGTGACAACCGCTTTCAATCAATCTGAAATATGTTAATAATAATAAAATAACAATTTATACATATCAGGCTGTGTTGAATACTTGGAAAGAGTAAATAATATAACAAAAAAAAGTCATCTCTAAATAAACACATGAAATCCGTCATGTGTAACAACGCTCCAGGGAATATAAATATTTTCTTACTGAACTTGTTATTATTATATTACAAACGATGATATTTCCTTATCATATTACAAATAAAAAAATAAATGATGCGAGGAGACATGAGAACCAATAACAGAACATAAGTGTAATCCAGTTTAACGAAGTGTAATCAAGTTTAACGAAGAAAAATTTCTAAGAATTTTTTGAGAGAAAATTTAATCGTATTTTTTAAATTAAAAATTTTAACGTTAAGGATATAAAAGGATCTCCGTCAATTCCTAGTAATATTAATTAAAAATACAGAGTTTTGTTATTTTCTTGTCAAATTTCTTTCAACTTATAATTTAGAAATTTAAAAAAGTAATAATATGATTACGAAAACGTCCACCGTTTGTCAAAAACTATAACAATATCCAATCCCTCTATCTTTAACTATGTAACCTCAACCTAAGTATAATATCACTAAGGTACCAAAAACTATAATATAACAATATCCAATCCCTCTATCTTTAACTATGTAACCTCTACCTAAGTATAATATCACTAAGGTACCAAAAACTATAATATAACAATATCCAATCCCTCTATCTTTAACTATGTAACCTCTACCTAAGTATAATATCACTAAGGTACCAAAAACTATAATATAACAATATCCAATCCCTCTATCTTTAACTGTGTAACCTCTACCTAAGTATAATATCACTAAGGTACCAAAAACTATAATATAACAATATCCAATCCCTCTATCTTTAACTGTGTAACCTCTACCTAAGTATAATATCACTAAGGTACCAAAAACTATAATATAACAATATCCAATCCCTCTATCTTTAACTATGTAACCTCTACCTAAGTATAATATCACTAAGGTACCAAAAACTATAATATAACAATATCCAATCCCTCTATCTTTAACTATGTAACCTCTACCTAAGTATAATATCACTAAGGTACCAAAAACTATAATATAACAATATCCAATCCCTCTATCTTTAACTATGTAACCTCTACCTAAGTATAATATCACTAAGGTACCAAAAACTATAATATAACAATATCCAATCCCTCTATCTTTAACTATGTAACCTCTACCTAAGTATAATATCACTAAGGTACCAAAAACTATAATATAACAATATCCAATCCCTCTATCTTTAACTATGTAACCTCAACCTAAGTATAATATCACCAAGGTGCCAAAAACTATAACAATATCCAATCCCTCTATCTTTAACTATGTAACCTCAACCTAAGTATAATATCACCAAGGTGCCAAAAACTATAACAATATCCAATCCCTATATCTTTAACTATGTAACCTCAACCTAAGTATAATATCACTAAGGTACCAAAATTTTCGGTCTGAACAAATAGAAGCTTGTGTGGAATTATGTTTAATTTCTAACGAGCTTTTCCCTTTTTTCTAAAGAAAATTTTATAATCGCACGATATAATTTTTTTTTAAATTTCAGATTATTCCGATATAAACCGTCATATATCGGGTCTATTTGACATAATATTGAGGGTAGAGGTCTCAAATTTTAACTGTAATGCGATGATGCCTGACATATTCATTCAGTCTCTGACTTCGCAAGGCTGGAAGCTTTTGAACCTTGATGATATCATATCATAGACTAAAAACCGTTTACCAACTAGTTGCTGGATCTGAGAGCAGTTTGAAAGAAAGAAAGGAGCTGCGTGACGTGCCAGCATTTTTCTTCTTCTACTTTTGATAACAATCGATCATTTTAAACTATGGTTTAATATAATTAGAATGAACAAGATGGAAATATCAGTCATATAATAAATAAATAAAAATAAATAATAGGTTTATTGATAGCAACATAGTATGTACAGATTATATTTAAATAACACTTCTTAAACACATAAATTGCAGATATTACATTAAATACAGAAGCTATCAAAAGGTCTGGGCTCATCTAATAACATCCCCTCGGCCAAGATACACCCCACCAATATAGGGCGAACCCAGACACGGGGAAACCAGATGTTTTTCAGCCCACACCTTTTATCACTTACGGGTGGCTAGTCAACTTTATAGATAGGGCATTATGGAGGATCCCGGCTACGAGTGTGGTCTTGATGATGAAACTACAGATCATTCGCTTTTTGATAATCCTTATCGTGTCAGATTTGATTTACTAAGCCACATATCTTTGCCGCGTCCAATGAATATTGCATTTTTTCTTTCTTTGAAGAACTTTTCTTTTTATTGATGATATCTCACTTTATATGTAAAGGAATGTTTGGGTGATTGTCCGTCTTTGTGGGGTTTATAGGCATATGATCACTTATGTGTTTATGGATTTCTTGGGGATGGATAGTCATTTATGATTTATGCGACCATGTAACTTGCTTCATTTACTTTTGTCTGATTGGCTGGAAAAGATTGCCGCCTGGAAATAAGCGTGCCAGTTTGTATTTGCAATAACAGTGGTAAATAAATTAAATAATAAACTTTCCCATTTGTAGATCGATTGGTAATTTTTTAAAGTTTAATTTAGTTGAAGCTTTCAATTGTCTAAAATTACTATTTTCTGGTATTAATTGATTCATATAATTTCATTGGGGACTTTGATGGGGCGGTGGTTTTAATAGTGTTCATGTGAGTGAATTGTCTAGTATAAAAATACTTAGAAAAATCAATACAAATTATCAATTTTCAAATACCAATCGAATCACTCATTAATGAGCATTACGGCTTGTGACTTATAACTCCCGAAGAAATTTGACAGCATATTACCATATTTGTTTACAGAACCGCATTTAATTTTGTAAGAATAAACTCGCAAGGTAAATAATAGTTATTACATAACAAATAATGTGTAGACTAAATGCCTAAATGTATAAATAACACTTGTACTGCATAAAAAAATAGTTATTTGCTTATCAAATAACAGTGTTACGAAAAAATATACCTATAATACCACGTCTGAAAAGCATCGATTATATTTTAATTTTTTTTTATGCTCTTCCAATGTACGATCGATTTCGAGCATTAAAATAATACGCAATTTTTTTTAAATTTATAGTGCGCATCAATGCAAAACACAAAATGTTACAAAGTAATAACATTAAAACTTTAACATGATGTATACAAAATTATAATAAAAAAGCACACACATACCACCACATAGACAAGCACACAGGAGGCCAAGGCCCTGGGCTGTACCACGTTTAAGAAGGACTCTCAAAAATAATAAACGAGTATGTTAAAAAAAATCAATTTAGAAAAAACGTAACTAAAAATTCACTCGCCTAATTCATCCACTCAATATAAATATAAAAACACAATGTTCCTCACAGTAATATAAATCCAGCCCCTAAGATCTCCAAAATTTTCTATCCATGCACACACCTTTCGCCACCTTCACATAATCCTACTTCTAACTTAGCCTTTTTTTTATTTGGTCTCCTTAATCTAACCCCGTTTTCCTTGATCTGTCTCTTCCACACACACCTAGCATTTGTGACTTGTATACTCACTTAGTCAATCTTTCAACATTCATCAGTAATTAAGATACTTAATCTATGATCTGCCCGTCGTGTGTGTTGACTACATCAAACCCTTGATATAATTTTAAACATGTATGTACATTCAGTTTATTGAGAGAATATATTTATCTGCCAATAAAGTTGTGGGACTTGTGATAACAGTCTCTAAGACATTACTTTATTTTAAAATCTGGTACATTTGATCCAGTCAAGTTTTCCTTGACCTTTCACGCGCCCCTTGCACTTCTGACTTGTATAATCGCTTAGTCATTATTTCATTATTCATTTTCTCAACGTGTCCAAACCATCTACAAGCTCATTTCTTTATCTTACTGAAATTATCCATTTTAAAATTTAGATAAATGAAAAAACAAAATTCAACTAGCACATAATAAACAATTATACACATTAGCATTTTAAACCTTGGAAATATAGAAATTAAAACAAGGTAAAAATAAATAAATGTCAATCCTTGGCACCACTTTTCAATCATACTAAAAAGCATAATAAAAAATAATAAAAAAAATTCCCGTAATATAAATGGACAATATTCTTTATATATTCCGTCTGTAAGTGTCGTCCAGATCTTAATACCATATAAAAAATTCATAAACGAAAGTTTGGACCAATCGAGTTATGTTTTTTCTTAGGATTCCTTGATCCCTCCGTATCACTTCCGGGCAACTCATCGCTCCCCTAACCATAGTAACACTTACGCGTAATAAATAAAAGGAAAGTTTGTATTAAACTGTATGATATTATCACTAATGTTCTTGTTATTTTACTTCTATACCATTTTCACAAAACCTAGGTATTGAAGAGATAAACCCACATAAGAACTTATCATAAACTAACTCTTATCTACTAGTACCAAGTCTCGTAACTTGCTCCATTGGCTGTTCACACAATCAGAACTATTCCGAACCTTCTCTCGGTGAATTATAAGTATTTCTTTTATTTCTGAGATCGTTTTCCCACGGGGTTAGTTAGTTAATACAACAAAGGTCGTAAACATTATTCAAAGTCAAAGTGATTGTGGTGTTTCCATTCAACTTTAGCCCTCAGAAGGGATAGCTTTTAGAAGGGATATAGTGTGTTAGCTTTTAAGGGATATTTGCTGAAACTTTTTGATATTGTATTACATTATTAAATAACACATTCAAAAATTTATTTCGTATGTTTGTCAATATTTTGTTCGAAAAGGAAAACGATTATATTTATTTTTTATTCAAACCTTTATTGAAACTACTTCAATCTATATACCATATATCAATCCATTGTATCGTTGATAGCAACAATGGACCAATTTTTTCAAGCGTTATTTTAGTATAAAATTTATATTTTCATTTCATTATTCTCAACTCAATTTTATTTTTGAGCATAGAATGTTCTTCCGATCTATTGAAGGTCCTTGAAGTTCCAAGGCATCACACATCATCTTTTGTGTTATTTTTTATCCACTTGGCATGGATTTCTCCAGTTACACAAAGAGGGTCTGCTTCTAGAGTTAGCTTATTCGTTAGGAAGAATATCAGCCAGGATTCTTCTCATACTGCTAGGCGGTACCGAGAATATATCAACAGCGTCATTCAGTTGGTTCAATATCTCTATACCACGCGTGACTGAGTGTTTAGCCATGATATTCGTCGTGTAAGTTGGTATGTAGAATAGAGGGTGATTCCTTGCACGGCTATAGTTATTAAGTACATATAAATTCAGTGCTTCTAGAATCGCGGGACAGTTAAAGAAACCTCGAAAAAAAAATATTCGGCTTAATTTAGAAACGGTCTTCCAGGTTCAATCAGTTGTGTTGCTTTCTTATAATTTGTTAAGGAAATATAAAAGATGCATTATTTATTGCAAAATGTTCTCCGTTTCTAATATCTTTAAATTTTTATCCACGTCCATACTTCCCTTAAAATTTAATAAATTATTTGATACTTTTACTAAAATATTATTTTCATTTACTAAATTGACAACACTTTCATGGATACCAATCACAATTTGAAACACAGTCTGGTTGATTAAAAGAAATTACTTTAAAGCAATAAATCTATCGCATGTATTTCAGCGTTGAATAAATAAATACTCACTAAATCATTAGTCCATTGCTTTGTTAAGAATATTATCTTTTATAAATCTCTAATCATTTAACGTATTCAATATATATATCCTTGCAACTTCTATAGCCTAGTTAGTAAACCTCTTATTTTACATCCTGTGTATTTTGAGTTCAATATTTATTCGTTTCCAAAAATATATTTTATTTTATTACACTTACCAAGCAGAAAGTTGTTAAAGAGGCCTTAAGTGAAAAAAACTGGAATCTCTTTAAAAAAATGAGGGTTCCAGCAGGATTTGAACTTACACCGTTCGTCCGGGCTGAGAGACAGGTGTCTTACCAACTAGACCACGGAGGTCGTCATAATATATCAGTCAGATTTAACTATTATGATTTGCCAGTATTGTTACTGGGTGATACTTTATGCCTTCTCCAGTTGATTTAACCTTTAATCGTGTTTTTAGTAAGACCGATGACAATATTAACTCCAATCCACATTATTTAACAAAACAAGAAACGATTGTCTTTCAATCAATTAAAAGGACGTAAAAAAATCTTAATATGACAAAAACATTCAATATTTTAAAATTAACGTAACAATTTGTTACTCGAAAGTATACCCGAAAAGGATTAGTATTAAAATAATTCGTTGTAAAAATTGCTATCTAGTTATAAGTTAATATTTAGATATTAACTATTTCTAAGAAATAGAATATTCAGTTTATTAATAATACAAATGACGTGTGAGAAGTTTTAATTAAGTAAGTTCATAGTAATAATATTATATATTTTTATTTATTTTTATTTATTATTACACATGACTAGAAATATACACAATTTGCGAAAAAAACAACAAGTTTTTGATTTGGAGATACAATTTTAATGGATCTGGGTTTGTTGCCTTTCATTTGTCGTATCCCCAGTAAACTAGGCTTTTGCCTGTATCTCACTGAAGATATTTAGCATGAAAAAATAAATCGATACTTCTTTCCAATTTTTGATTACACAAAAACAAAACCCCGTTGCACGCTCTCACCAACCGGACAAACAGTGACACCCAACATCTTGCGAAACATCTTGCGAAACTGGAAACATCTTGCGAAATTCAACTCCTCACACATCATCACTCCAGAAAGACCAAAAATATTCATCCGACAATATGCCGCACACAATCATAAGAATAAAAATTAAAATTAAAACAAAAAATATGCATAAACACAAATACAACCAAAATTAAAACAACAAGAAGAAACCCACACTCACGAACTCACACAAATCCTTTCCACTCGTCATTCATCCTGAAAGCCCAAGTACTCAAAATCCTGTCGCAATAACAACCACGCTCCGATCGACTGTCGAAATGGTTTTCCTACCTTTACCTTTATTGAAGTCGGCACGCCATTGTATGTAATGGGAGCCAAATAAGCATATTGCCTTTGGGCAAAAGAGGTTTTAACTCTAGGTTAGTTTTAATTAGATTAGTTCTTATGACATAAATTTATATATGGTATACTCGAAGATATAGCATTTGACAAATGTTTGTGTTATACTCGTAGATTACTTAAGAAGATACAAAAAAACAAAAATGGTGAGGTAAAAAATAAGGAGGTCCACAATTACTTAACGAGAAATCGTAGTGACGTATAACATTCAAAATGACAAAAGTGACAAGTCATAATAACTTACACAACAAAAGTTACAAACTTTTTAACGAATAACAGTTGGAATAAGAAGTCTGTCAAGAACATTCAGACTTTTAATTGTTTTTTGCATTCTAAGGATTGTTTGAAGTATTGTTGAAGTCGAAAAAAAAGCAATAAAATAAAAGTGCTCATACATTATACTAAAGGATAGATGTTAGTGAAGTAGGCAAAACCTAGTAAAAAATATTTTTTTAAATAAATTTTATTTTTATCGGTATTGAAATTGAAACTTCTAGATGGAAGATAAGCGTTATGTGTTAAAACGAAGTCAACGTTTTGTATCATTGTAATTGAATATTCAGATTTAAATTTCCATTAGTATACTAATATTTTTGTTTATATATTCGTTTTACAAAGTGCGCTATCCTTTTAAAAAAATGTGTAATGGTTAAAAGAAATTAATGTAAATGACAGCATAATTAGTCTCCCATCAACGGCGGCAGGTCAATGGTATCAGGTACAGCGCAATGGGGCTGAAATTTGATTTAAAATCTTCCATCACTTATATTGAGTCTTTTCCTAGATTATATTGAACTAAATTAAAAATTAAAAAAAAACGTATGATTTTGGTATGTAAAACGAATAAAGGAAGAAAAACTAACAAATAAAATAGTGCAAATGTGAGTGGGAAACGTGGTAGAGGTAGACTATTAAAAGTATGGCTGGATCAAGGAATAATAATTGGAATGAAGGAAATCCAAAAATTCAAAGATATTGTAGAAGTTTTATGAAAGGTTTGTGGATGTAGTAAAGTTAAAATATGTGTGTTACAGTAGGAAAGCCCGCCGCTATATCCTCTTTCCCTACGCCGCGCACGCCGTGTGTATGTGTAAATTAAGAGTTGCAAAGTCGTTGATTTGATTTTTCTAGGGGTCGATAGTTTTAATAAAAAAAAAATAGGGGTCGACGACAGCAAAAATAGACCCCCTTACTACTGCTATTTGTTTGTTACTTCAAAATAGCTATGATTCCAATAAGTACCTTATTAAGAATATTTGTCAATATTTGTACTTATGAATTTACATATTTATTTCATAAATGTCAAAAATGAAAAAAAACTCGGCTCGTATTTTTTTGCTTTAATTTTCGTCCGCGCAGATTTCAATATTAAATGTTGCACAAGATAATGTCATAATCCGTAGCCCTTTTATATTTTTCAATCCTTAATTACAAGTGATTAAAATGAAAAGATTGATATCTAGTGAAATATTTAAGATCGAGTACTGTACAAACTTATTAATTTGAGTAAGTAAAGTATGTTAAATGACTAGGGGGGCGACGGTTTTAAAAGTTTTTGGTAAAGGGGTCTGCAGCTGAAAAAAGTTTTGTAACTCTTGATGTAAATTAATCTATAATGGTAGGAAATGTCTGCTCTCGAGAGCGGTTGCAGTTTCTTTATTAATAGTGAATTATGCTATCAGCATAGAAAATAGTCGGGTGCCGTGGTTTAACAGTTTACATTCACGCTAAGCAAGCGGGCGTCACAGGTGCAATTTCTGGCGGATTCAATTCCGAACTGATTTTATTCTTAGACTGTTTTACATCTGAATTTATGTTTTTCTGTATCTTAAACGAAACGTTATTTCTGCGAATCTCAACAGCTTGTGATATACTGGGTACCTCAAAAAAATGGATACACAAATATTTGTACAAAAAAGTAACAAATTTATACACAAAAGTATGCATACATACAAATGAACACACATAATTAATGGTGTTTGAGCATGTAGAAAAATTAATGTAGAAAAACTAACAAAACAAATGTATGATAGTACAAATGTGTGGGATAGCGTGTAGACGAAGGCCAAGGAAAGTATAGTTGGATCAAGTTTTTGATATTTTGAATGAAGAAATTTTAAAAGTCAGAGAAATCGTAGATGTATGAGGAGGTGTATGAATGTAGGGGAGGCGAAAGATATGAATCACTACAGGGAAGTCTGGCGCTCTCTCATCTCTACTTACCCTGACATGAAAATAGAAAATAGCACGGTAAAGAAACATTCAAAATGTATAATTCAACTTATACAGAACAGGTGTATACTTATTTAGAGCTACCGCATGTGTTAAACTGGTGACATTGGTGGGAACGTAGTTCTACAGAATCAATTCATTTGAGATATGAGAGCATTATCTCTCAATGGCTGTTTTTATTTCATCGATTGGTTTTGCGTGATAAACAATATCTTTTAAGTATCCCCATTAGAAAAAGTGTAATGGCGTGAAGTTTGATAAACGGGGGGGATATTCAATGCTACCTTTTTGCTCAATCAATTTCGGCAAATTTTCATCAAGATAAGCCCTTATATCACGATGGTAGTGGAGATGGGTTCCATCTTGTTGGAAATAAAAATTATCTTCATCTGTGAACATCACGCAAATGCGTGTCATGGCGGAATCCTACAGCAGGTTTAAATAAACGGCACTAGTTACAGTGCTAAATAAGTTACCAATTTAGTTTCTTCAGTACCACTCGTTACCTTGACCCAGAATTGAAATAGCATGTGCGGGATTTCTCAAGATGAGATCATTTTTCTGCGATAGTAACTTGAATTTTTAACTTCAGCAACGCATTATTAATGCTATATATGGTATATTGATGATGTTGAAACATGAACCAGAATGCTAAATAAGGAAGAAGTATTAAAAATGCACGTCCGTCAGAGAATTATAAAATTTCATTATTTTTCAAACACAGAGGTGGTGCGTCGAACAGCTGTAAAACGAGAGCTCTTAAATATCATAGCTTGTCGAAAGATTGACCATGTGGGTCATATATTTGGAGGAGAAAAATACCACTTCCTTAAATTTATATTGTTGGGAAAAATTGAGTTTTGGTGGAGAATGTCGTGGCCACGCAATAGATATCCAGGACGTTGAGAAATGGTTCAGTACCCTCAAAGACGGTAAATGCCCTCATATTTTGTCAAAAGAATCACCAGCTTTAGGGGGCAGGACACAGCATACTAAAAAGAAAGAAGTTACAGTGGTATCAAAAAATAATGGTTGAATTAGTTCCAATGCTGACAATCCACGCCATCCTGAAACCCCTCGTAACTGCGTACGGCGTGTCTCTGTAACATACAGTGGCTGCAATTGTGGCGATTAATTTAGTCATTTAACCGAAATTTCGTCTAATGACGCCAAAGAATCTTCTTTGTAAATTATGAATCTTCTGCATATTTCGAGAGTACCACTCAAAGAATTCAACTCTTCGGTCAGGACTTCCACTACATTCTCGCACTTCAGGGTGAGTTTGCTTCCTTCAAAGCTGAGAATTACATTGTACACTCCAAAATAGTTACCAGTTTGTACACATGCAATGGCTTTTAATAATAACACATATAATATTAGGTCCTTACATATGAAATTGGCGTTTTGCCGTACTGGCAACTTTGATCTCAAATATCTTCTCTTTGGTTAGGAATTCCAAATTAAAATTTATACAGCTATTTACTCAAGTATTTGTGTTTCGAAAATTATAATTCATTTGTTTTTTCCTCAATTGTTTTTTTTCTTTGCGTCACTCAGTTTACAAAATGGAAAACTTGAAATATCGCGTTATTTACGAGTACGAGTTCCACCGTGGCACCAGTGCTGCAGAAACGGCTCGAAGGATTAATGATGTGTATGGCGACGGTGCCGCAAAAGAAAACACAGTGCGTTTTTGGTTCCAACGTTTTCGTTCTGGAAATTTCGACCTGCAGAAGAAGCCCCGTGGACGGCCGGAGACCAAAGTTGATAATGAAGAATTGAAGGCTATTGTGGAAGCGGATCCATCGCAAACCACGTCCGAGTTAGCTGCAGGCTGCGGTGTTAGTGATAAAACTGTTTTAATCCACTTGAAGCAAATTGGGAAGGTGAAAAAGCTTGAAAGGTGGGTACCTCACGAATTGAGTGAAGCAAATCAACAAACGCGCGTTGACTGCTGCGTTGCATTACTCAACCGGCACAATAATGAAGGGATTTTGAATCGAATCATTACCTGTGATGAAAAGTGGATCCTGTATTATAATCGGAAGCGCTCATCGCAATGGCTGAACCCTGCCGAACCAGCCAAACCATGCCCCAAGCGAAAATTGACTCCAAAAAAGTTACTTGTGAGCGTTTGGTGGACTAGTGCTGGTGTCGTTCACTACAGCTTTCTTAAATCTGGCCAGACGATTACGGCAGATGTCTATAGTCAGCAACTGCAAACCATGATGGAAAAGCTAGCTGCTAAACAACCGAGGCTGGTTAATCGCTCTAGGCCACTGCTGCTTCATGATAACGCTAGACCACACACTGCACAACAGACGGCTACCAAATTAGAAGAGCTTCAATTGGAATGTCTAAGACATCCACCGTACTCTCCGGACCTTGCCCCAACAGATTACTATTTTTTTCGAAATTTGGATAACTTCTTGCAAGGGAAAAAATTCAACTCCGATGGGGCAGTCCAAACCGACTTCAAAGATTTTATTGATTCCCGTCCGAATGGTTTTTTTAGTAAAGGGATCGATGAACTACCTATGAGATGGCAAAAGTGCATAGATAGCAATGGTACATACTTTGATTAAATAAATATATTATATTAAAAAAAAATCAACTTTATGTTCCTCCCAAACAAAACGCCAATTTCATATGTAAGGACCTAATATTTCCTCTTTAATTTGATTTATAAATTTTGGATATATCTATTGTGTGGATACATTATTGGGGTGTATCTCGGCCGGGGGAATGTTTGTGGGATGAACCCGGACCTTTTAATGTCTTCTCTCTTGAATGTATTTTTCTGTAATCTATTTATTTTCTGTGTTTTTTTTCTCTTCTTATTCTACATTTGCAAGGGTGTGAGCTGAAAAACATCTGGTGTCCCCGGGGCTAGGATCACCCAATGGGGGTCCAGTAGGGTGTATCTTGGCCGGGGGATATTATTAGATGAGCCCAGACCTTTTGATAGCTTCTTTCTTTAATGTATTCTCTGCAATTTATGTGTTCTTGAAGTATATTTAAATGTATTATTGTACGTACATACTATGTTGCTATCAATAAACCTATATTTATTTATTATTTATTTATTACATTTTTTGATACACCTTATATATTTTAAGACCCAACTGGAAACTTGATCTAATTTTCTTAATTTAAAACAACGAAAGTTTCATGTTCCTGCAATTAACAATAAACGCCCTCAAAGGTTTTCGACTTCCATTCATTTTAAATAAGATTTACCCTTAATCTCTCCGCATCCAATTCCAGGATATTAACATAAGGGATGTAAACCTAATTAATATCACGGATGCCTTGATACATCCACGTAGACACAAAGAAGATCCAATCAAAGGTTGAATAAAAGCAAAGAGAACCTTTTTTGGCACAACAACCAGATTTTCATTTACAAAGTCAAGATGTCGTTTTTCCTTTTTTATTACTAACATTTATTTTTCAGCATCTTACATCTAATTAATCAACCTGGTTTGTTCAAACAAGGTTTATTAATTTGATATAAGGGGCTGCACTACCATCCCAGCAGCCCAAAAGTCAACTTTATCTGCTCACGAGATACGAGATAACTGATGATAAACCTACGAGATAACTGATGAGGCCCTGATGACCGAGTATTGGCGGTATATTCTATGGTAGAACGCAACATCTTCCCACATATAAGAAGAATAGAATAACTCTTTCCTAATCAAGCTCTGTGCATGGTCTTATCGTCTCATTTATTTTATGCCACATGAAAACCACCATGGAATTGCAGCCCAAGTTGGATCAGGAATGTGATCAGTTCAACGTAATTAATTATACACAACCGGTACAACGATACAATAAACTGTTCAACCAAAATCACATTGACACACCATTTTATTTCTTCTTGATTTTTTTGGTATCGTGTAACATTAACACAACACTACAACAATGGGTATATTACCATTTGAGAATCTCTTACAGCCAACCAGAAAGATGTTTAACAAAACTTAAGTGAAAATTAGACTGGAATCCTTTGAAAGAATTTATTCCAACAGGAATCTGCCTCGCGACCCCTGGCCTTAACGTTATACCAATTAGAGCACGACCTCCGTGGACTAGTTGGTATGAAAGAATATATATTTAAAATAGACGAAAATTAAAATGTTAAATTATTACTTATAACAGTACTTGAACCATTGGTTAGCCATGAGTGTTTTAATTGTTACATAGCATAAATCCTCCAACATTGCTTTATGGAAGCTCTTGGCTTCTACATGCCCCTGAATTGTGATTACCTTACTAAAGGAACTTGTTCTAATACCTTTTTGATACCAGCCTACAATGGAAAAATATGCATACAAAGGACAAACGCCAAACAATCGTTGAAATAAAAATGAGAAAAAAAAACAATAATGATTGAAAAAAAAACTAAATTTATAAAGTGCCATTCAAAGAGCATACTCTCCTCAAGGTTGGCCTAACTCAGGCTTGACAGATTAATACAAAAAAAAAACAGAATCAATATGAGTGTATAGATAGGTGTTTGCGGTCATTAGATACAGTACTTCACAGCATCTGCATAAAAACATATTTAGTAAGAAAACTGCAGAAAACGTATAAAGGGAAGACGAAAAATAAATAAACCTTATTGATTGACTGTTTGACTTGAGCGACGTGACTTGGAAACTGTGTGGGGGAGACACAGATAACCAACACCAACTGAAAGTCAAGATAACTACTCAAAATACTTTTTATAAGTTTTCACAGATAAACAATACAATCACAAATATTACACAACGATGGAAAAGGTACCTACTCCTCAAATCAGTGATATGGGCCACAAATTGGGATGATAAAAAACACAAAACTTTGAAAGGAACTTAAACCTTAGAACTCTCGGAAGGTCAGCCAGAAAAAATCAACGGGACCCTATATAGGACAATGCTTGAAAAAAGATAGATAATCAGGAGGTATGGTTCCAACAGGATAGAGCTACTGCGCATACTGCCAGGGCAATTGAAACATTGATCAAATAACAAACAGCAATCATTCCGCTTGAAGAAAGCGTAAGGATAGGAGGTAAAACATATGTCGTGGTAATAAAATATTATAAGCGGAATAACGAAATATTTTTAGTATTAAAAATTCCACATTTTATATGATTAACTTAAAGAAATTTATATTTTTGAGATAATAAATTTGAGATAAGATTGTATTGTATTATACATTCGTTGTATACAGTACAACCTGGCAGACTTATTTCCATATGGAAATCTCTTCCAGCCAACTAGAAAGATGTTAAATGAAAAACATCTGGAATCCTTTATTAAAAATCTGGGTTTCAGCGGGATTTGAACCCGCAACCTCCTGATCGGGAGACGGGCGTCTTACTAACAAGGCCACGGAGGTAATACTAACACTCAAACGACTGACTAAAATTATCACAAATTATTATAATTTCCTCTTTGAATGAATGATTTCATTTTATTTAACCTGTAAAAAAATATTTAGGATTTTAATTCATAAAATTAACATTTTATTGTTTGAAGGTAAAAATGATCATAATTTAACCCAAAGGAACTTTAACCTATAGAATGGAAAAAAAAACATTTTGTAAGGGAGAAATTCCTATTGAATTTTTACATTAAAAATGTTTTTTTTCCATTCTTTTATATTCAAGTTCCCTAGAAATCAACTATTCCTTAAGTGAATTTAAAAATTTTGACATTTGAATTTAAAATCTCGTTTCTTGAATAATTATTCATAGTTGGCGTCCGAATATAAAATTCCGTTTGGCAGATGGTATTGAAAACAGGTGCCATCTATCAGCCTCAAACTCCAATAATGAAGCAAAGCTCAATTCGAAAGTTTTTTTTATCGTGTGCAAAAAACCTTCTAACTAACCAGATAGGTATCACAACATATATAAATTAAAAACAAATATATACGTTATCTGTGAAGCGACAAGTGTTCTGGTCGAATCATTTTCTGGTTAGTTTGATGAGATTCCAATTTGTACGTTTTATAAGCAAAAACACTCAAAGGCTGAAAGTAAACAAATTTTTTAAATTTTTTTTTTATTAAACATAGTAATTTATTGTACAAACATTTGTCAAGGCTATACCTATATACAAATTTATTACTTAACTAATCTTAATTATATGTTATAATTTATGAACTTACTTAATCTTATTTCCTACATATTATTTTATTTTATTTTTTTTCAATCTTAATATATGATTTCTTAGAAATAATTAACACCTACATACTACTTATAACTAGATAACAATTTTTAAACTCATTATTTAGCAAAAACAAGTCCACTCGTTCAGGCTACTTGTATTCCATCACATTCACAGGTTAAACAAATTATTGCTGTATAAATTTGTATGTTTTATTTATTTATTTTATTTTATTTACACATGACAAGAAATTATACACAATTTGCGAAAAAACAACAGGTAATTTAATTTGGACACACTATCTTAATGGATCAGGATTTGTTACCTTTCATTTATCATGTCCCCAGTAAACTAGACTTTTGCCTGTATCTCACTGAGGACATGTTGAAAAGAATATATGGAGGGACAATGTATGACAGAATAGGAAATGAAGTTATTAAATTTGAATGTGAACTTAAGAGTGTTGAATACGATGAAAAAGAGTTCTGTGAGATAGCATGGACATGTAAACCGAATAAATGAAGAAAGGATCATATAAAAAATACATAGCGCAAATATGAGAGGAAGGTGTAGTAGAGAAAGACCAACGAAAGTATACATGGATAAAGCGAATGGAAATGTAGAAAATCAGAGAAATCGTAGTAGTTGTATCCGTATGGGTGTAGAAAGGGCGAAGGATGTGTGTCGAGTTAACAAAGTTTAGCGCTCTGTTATCTCTGTCTACCTCGACAGGGAAAGCAGGTGATTGTTTACCATATGTATGTATGTATATATATGCAAAATATATATTTTTGGTATATTTGAAAAAAAAACGAACACACGTGCCTTAGTCCCGTGTAAGTAACATAAATATAATTGATTGACCGATGCGAGTGTAGAGCGTATGATGAGGAGCTGCTGGACATGATTTTGATGTGGTATTGAAATTATTATGCGGTAGGAATTATGTATGTACAAGGATGGGAATGCTGGGTATGAAAGTTTCAAATGAGTATTACAAATTTTACTGTCTTCACGTGGATTTCGGATGCTTTTTATAGTCGTACAAAGCACAAACTATAGCATCTCCTCTATCAGCTTTAAGAAGTTATAACAATGTTTTTTTTTCTCGCTGAGAATCATCACACTACAAAAAAATACGCAGATCTCTTAACTACATCGTTTCGAGAGACGGTTTGTTGAACTCTTACAATCCCCCTTGAAATGTGTACAGCGAGAGCTCGCATTTTCCCATTAAAATTATGTACTCGTACATGATGTATTTTTTTAACCTTCCACATTCTACGGATTTCTCCTGTTACATAATGTGAGTCTGATTATTTTTCATATAGATAAATCATAGTTTCGTCAAGTGCGCGCTTCCGCCCCTATGGAGAGATCTGGGGAAGGGGCGTTGCTGGTTCTAGCAATATGGGGGCGTTGAGGAGCAAGTGGGGATAAAAAAGATACGAAAAAAAATTGGTCGTCTAAATATTTTTAAGCAAACATTTATCCACTTGATTTAACAGATACACTTAGTCATACATCATCGCCAGAATCATATATTTTTTAACCGTTCATACATGTTGTTCCAACGATCTTATAATGTATGAGTTACTTTATTTTCCAAGACAAAGTTGTTTCATTTCCGAACTAGCTTATTTAAAAATTACACTTAAGTGCTACATAAATATTTTGGTGAAATTAAAAAATTACACACAACAGCTACATAAATATTTTGGTGAAATTAAAAAATTACACACAACAGCTACATAAATATTTAGGTGAAATTAAAAAAAATACACACAACCGCTACATAAATATTTTGGTGAAGTTTAAAAAATACAGACACAACTTCACTTTTATTATTATTTAAGAAAGATATAGCGTTTAGCGGGAGACGCTGAAAAAAATATCTTTGAAAATTGGTTGGTTAGCCAAAAAAGTTTGCGAAACTCTGATATAGATAAATACTATGGTGGATTTTTCTCAAAATACTAGAGGGCACCAAAAATGTATCCACTGGGTCACTCAATTGGTTCAATATCTCTAAACCCTGCGTCACTGAGTGTTTAGCCATCACATTGGTTATGTACAATACATAAAATAGGGGATGTTGGTACCTAAAATAGGGGATGATTTCTTTCACGGTTGTAATTATCAGAAACATAAAAACAAAGTGCCTCTAATATTGCGGGACAGTTTAAATTACATTGCAGTACTTTTTATGTAAGTAACGCGATGGACTCATACCTTTCTATTTCGAGGCTTTTATAATTGCATACCGTCAAAAGTTTGACATGGTGTGAATATTTTGGAAAAACGCCCTCCGTTTTATAACATAAATATTTCAGGAACTTTTAATTATTGTTGATAATAAAAAGGTAACATACCCAGTAAAATGATTATTTCATGGTTAAAATATTTTTATTTTTCCATGTGGTAAAAATTCGTGTAATTTAATATTTCGCGTAATAAATCTCACGTAATTTATTACGAATGAAATATAGAAATCCGTTATTTTAGACACGAGATTAAGGGGCTGGCTTAGTTGGCTAGTGGCCAACTGCTACTGCCTGTCCATGATAATTATCAAGTCAGGTAAATTATATAGGTACAGCGGCGGTGAGTACAGTGAGTGACCTCACCTTAGTGAGGTTTAAACTAAAGTACTTCTGTGGCATATTCTACAATCTTTTTTTATAATTATTTAACCCTTCATGTCCTGTGATGTGTAACTAGTACACATTGCTTACAAAAACTTTAATATCTCTATAAACATAATAAATACTGGGTTCAGATTTTAGGTATTTCTCCGTAATAATATTAATAATAATTAGCACTTATCGGCCACATCAGAGATCTTCTTCTTCTCACTGGCTCCATCCCAACTCATTACCTGCAAAAACTGTTGGAGTCAACTCTCCTCGTCCTCAGGTAGTATGCTCTTCTGTCCCGGACTACGTCCCCCAGGTTGTGCCTCTGCATCAGGTTATCTTTTTGCACCACCCATGAATTCTTTGGTCTTCCTCTGGTTGTTATTCGAGGAACATCCATGGAAATTGCCTGGTTTACAATGTGATCGGGTGCTCTGCGTCCAACGTGCCCATACCATCTCAATCGCATCTCCTTCATCTTGCTGTTGATGTCTCTAACACCTAGGCTTCCACGAATGCGTGAGCTTTTTATTTTGTCTCTTAGGGGCACACCAGCTGACTTTTAACTTAACTGGCATTTTCGGATCACATAGAACTCCCGTCATTGATCTAAACTTCATCCATCCCACACTAATTTTATGTGTTACATCTGCTGCACATCCTCCATCGATATGAATGAGTGACCCAAGATACTTAAAGGAGTCACAATTTGGTAATGTTTCTCCATCCATTTGCATTACGGGAGTGACAGTAGCAGAGATATTTTGTGAAAATCAGGAATAAATTCACCAATACAATCAAACGTGTGCCAGTATGTGACGTAGGTATATTCATTCTAAAAAAAACCGCTATGGGAGAGGAAGCGACGCTATTCACGTCTCACTCTCACTCTACTTCGGTATATGGTAACACAAGAAATGGAATCCCAGTTCGCTCGTTTCTCTCGCTCAGTAGCTTCCGGGTTTTCGTTCGAGGTGGTCGCTTTGCCCATTTTGTGAACGTCGGCCAATGTTTTTTTCATGTTTTCAGCAATTAATTTTCAAATATCACTTTTGACTTCAAATTTTATTAATTTAAACGATTGGCTATGAATATTCTTATTTTTTTTCAATTTTAAATCGCTCATTTTTACATGTGTCTTGATGTGTATTGAATACACAGCACCGGAACGGGGAGATTTTTTTAGCACATGAAGGGAAAGGTTAATAAAGTAATCTATAACAAAAACGTTTGCCTAAGGTTATACCTATATTCAAAATATATCTTAAGAACTAATCTAATTTATACATATTATAACTATGACCTTACTTAATTTTAATTTCCTACACGTCGTTTTATTTATAATAATCTTAATATTTAATTTCTTAGAAATAATAAACACCTACATATTACGTATGACTAGATAACAATTCTTACAACAAAGTATTTTAATTATTATTATTTAGCACGTAGATGTTCAGGATAATTGCATTCCATCACATTTACTAAGAACTTGGCCCTCCCAGCTAATACTGTAGGTGTACTAGTCAGGCAACAGATGATGCTTCAGAAGCCTGTGCTTATAACGGAAAGGTACATCGGACCTACTGTCGTAAGCTCCCAGTGCAGCGATAAGATGATTGCAATGGATCTATTGGCTTTTATAGAACTTCACGGTTCAAACGAGGATGTAGTGCTGGAGGGTTTTTTCACGATGTTCGGCGTAAATTCGGGAGAGATTTGTTTGGGATGGGTGTTGAAAGAGATCTTGAGTGCTTTGTTCTGCCCTTGTTGAAGCTTCAAATGATCCGTTTTGTTCACATTACCCCAAATGGGTGCCGTATATGGAAGGTACAATCTTCCCCGTCAATTAAATGTAATTATTATTAATTACTTTTATTAATTATTTATCCTTTCTTACGAATGAAGCGCTCACGTACTATATTTTTTTTATAATTATTATAAAGTGTATTGTAATAAGTAAAAAAATTCAGTTTGACTATCGGCTTCTATGAATTCTTGAAAATTTATAATTTATTTAGACTATACTTCTTCCCATTTTTTAATAATTTATCACTTCATTGTTTAACAATCGGAGCTTATTGTTGGGTGACGATTTTTTCCAATTAAACAGACAAAAGCATTTTAAGGAAATTACTTATTCGCAAAAACTATTCAAGGTTTTGTTAATTTGTACAAAATTCAAAATAAATACCATCACGCCGTTTCCCTGTCAGTCGACTGAACGTCTTCAAACTCCAGGAATAAATGTGACGGTACGACTATTCTTAATGTGTTTCCAGCGTATTGAAACATATTGAGGACTGTCGTAGCCAGATAGCCTGGAAAAACATATGGTCATAGGAAGTGTGCCAAAAAGTTTAGGCAGAGACAGAGCGCCAGTTAAATGGAAGGTCAGGTGAATGAATTTATTTGGGGAAATCAATACGCCGCAATTCAAACAGTAAATTACTGAAAACAGTGGAGATCTGGCGTCGCAGCCTCCACCACCAATATTCTATAGATCATGACCCTCAGTAATGAGAAACATACAGAGATGATTGTAAATAACAAACTAAAAAAGTTTAGTTTGTCTCAAAAATCCTTTGTCTCTAATCCCTTTACAATTATCTATTATTATTCTTATTTAGTTAGAGATTTATGTATTGTTTTAAATTTTCTTACTTTTACTCAAATAATATATTTAATTAGGTACTAAGTTTAAAACACGGTCACGGATATCAATCATTATTTTGAAACAAATTTTGGTTGATTGGAAGAAATAGCTTTAAAACGATAAAAACGCCAGATGTGTTTGTTTATATGAAAATAACGAAATAGAATTTAAAAAATATCAATAAAAAGTAAGACATCATCAATCGATGGAAGATGAAAGGGACGGTGGGAGGGAAAGGCATAATGGGGAGGAATGGAATGATGGGGAGGAAAGGGATGGTGGGGAGAAAAAGTACTTAGGAATGAAATATGTACATTACATTATTGATTTGAAAGTAAAAAAATTTTAAATCTCTTTTTTGCGATGACGAAGCGAGTCTAACTTTAGTTGGTAACTGGTTCAAGAGTCTCGATGCATGGGCATTACTGCTTAGGAAATGTTGGAAATATGCGAAATGGAAGAGCATGTATAGATATAGATGTTGAGTTGTTAGAAATGTGTACGTTGATAGAAAGGTGTGGAGATGTGTATTGTATAACACTTTCATTGTTTATAGTACAGCCTGATGAGCTTATTGCCATGTCTTTATATAACAGCCTGATGAGCTTATCTTCCAACGAACCAGAAAGAGGTTTTTAGTGAAAATCAGACTGAAATATTTTATAAACAATTTGGGTTCAAACGGGAATCGAAATCTTAACCTCCGGGCTGGTAGACAAGCATAAGCATCTTACCAATTATCCACGAAAGTTGTCATCTGTTCCTCTTCCTAATTAAAAAAAAATAACCTTCGTAGTTAAGTTGGAATGACGCTCGTCTCACGGCAAGGAGGTATCAGATTCGATTTAAATTTGAACTCGATTATTTTAAAAAGGAATCGAATGTGATTTTCATTGAGTGCCTTTTTAATATTGTTTTCTTGTTGATTGGGAAAGATTACCATATTAATTGTTTTTTATTTATTTATTTAATTTACGATACAGCAGTGTATTTTATAAACAAATACACATAGGACAAGTTAATACAAATAATTAAAAATTATTGACAAAATAACAAAACTTGATCTTAAATAATTGGCAATTTATTCGCCAGGCTTTACGTATACAACGAAGAGACATAAAATACAACACAAAAAGGGACAAGGGTGATGGTATAAATATAAGGGGGAAAAAAACATCATATGATCTAAATGTTGCAAAAAAAATTCGTATATGTTGAAAATAATTCACAATGTATAATTCATAATAATAACTCGAAATGAGAGCACTAATAAAATTAAATGTATTTTTTATTGACTAGAATCTTCTTTTATAACAATGTCATAGAAAATTAACAAGAAACCAAAGTATTTTATGCATAAAGTAACACTTTTATATAAAACTAGAATAATAAAAACCTATAATCCAAACACATGAAAAAGATATAATGGACATTACTTTTACCATTTTAGAGTTAATATATGTGTTTGTTAATTTATTCAAACAACCAATTACCCGAATATTGACTCTGTTATAAATTCATTTGGGCGGATTTATTTGAAAGTCGCTGGATCAATATCGCTCAAAATTCGACGCCGTGACCACATCTCAAAAACATTCATGAATAAATTACATTTCTCGAAAATATTAATACATACACGCTTACATATCATCACGCCGTTTCCCTGTAGGGGTAGGCAAATAAGACATCGCGTCAGATGTTCCTATCTAGCACATATACTTCGCTTCTTCTACGTCCATACACCTTATAAAACTCCGACGATTTATTTTTACTTTCTACATTTCCTTCTTTCAAAATATCATTCATTTTATCCAACCAAACTTTCCTTGGTATTCCTCTAGCACGCATTCCACTCACATTTACACTAAATATATTTTTTTTTTGTATTTTTTCATTCACTTGTTTTATACGTCCAAAACATCTCAAAGTGCTCTTTTTCATCTTACTCAATACATCTGCCTTAAGTTCACATAAATTCCTAATGGCTTTATTCCATATTCTACCATACAATGTCACTCCATGTATTTTTCTCGGTGCATACATTTCTAAATTATTTATTCAGCTCATTTCGTTCTTTTTCCCTGTCCACGTTTCACTCTCACACCAAAGTTGGTTCTAAAATACTGTTATGGATAGCCAATCATCTTAGCAGATTTTGACGCTATTCGGTTTGAATATACGAGTATATTGTATTGATGCCTCATTAACTTGGTTTCTTATCACTACACGCCGTATAATAGCCCTCTCAACTCTTCCATCATCTGAGAAAATGCTACCCAAATATCAGAATTCTTTAGCTTGATCCAGTATTTCATTGTTCACCGATATATTGCAGCGAGTCCACATGTTTGTGACATCTGCGAGACAGAGTGCGCATCTTGGATCGGGCTCACAAAAAATGACATTATCGACGTGAAGAACAACTCAAGATTGACATTGGAGTAACGAGGGAATCCTCAACTACGAGGTCCAGCAACGACGATATATCGCATTTACTTTTCCTATCACATAGTTCAAACCTTAACATTCTCATCAATAATCAAATTGAGATTGCCTTCTAAGTCTTGTTGCTTATAGCTGAAGTTCATAATTTCCTGATGATCTAGAACAAAACGGATGATTCAAATCTACTCCTTTCATGATAAGTACAGCACTCAATGAGAACGTATTAATTTCCTTGGTCTGTCCACCTAGCAGAAGACCGTCCTTAGTCTAGCTTAGTCTACCAACTTCTCTAAACTATCTTCATATCTTCTAGTGACATGTTCAAAGTATAGCAGTATTGTTTTCCTGCATATTATTGACAACTTTTCTTTGACATCTAGATCCTGGAGAATAATGCTTCTTGGAATAGAACATAATGCTTCTTGGAATAGAACATATGCTTCTTACAGTTCATGAGATGTGACGTAATCAGCGCTTTCACCGTAACTAGAATTTATCTGTCAAAGTTTGACTATACCATAATTATATAAAACTGAAACAATTTTCATGTTTCTAAAATTATAAGTTGCGTATGAGATTTTGACCAGCAATGTTTCGATTAATTTGAAGTTCGAACAGTTATATTCACGATTATATTTTAAACATATTTTACAATATTTTTTTACAGGGTTTAATGTGTTAACACAAGTGTATGTATCATCGTCTGATATCTTTCCGTTTTTTATTACGTGTCTCGCAAAATTGTTATTTTAATAGTTAATTTTACCATAACTGTATGAAAAGCGATGAAAATACATGAGGCATCGCAGTGATGAAACTTTGTACATCTATTGAAAAACTATAAAACCTGTTCATGAGCTCCATAAATTTTAGAAATTTTAAAAGTTTCGTCACTTGCTTAAAAAGGTTCGTGTAATACTTTTATTCGGTTTAATGAAATAAATTTTGGTACTATGTGGTTACCATCTTTAACTGGTAAGGAAAATGACTAACCAGGGATGGATATCTGATCTTGATAAATTTTCGAAACACTCGTATTAAATCACTGACTATTGTTGACTATAAAGATGATCAAAATCACATAAGTCAACATGTAGACTGCTCGAGCTAGTGATTTGATCTAGTAAAATTGAACGATGACATGTGCTAAAGTTTTTTAAATAATAACCAAGAATGACAATAATTGGCGTGATTATCGACCAATCAAAGATGATGTGCCAATAGGCTATTATGGATGTTGAATGTATCTAAGGAATTGGACTAAGAAATTGCTAAAACAGTAAGTGACAAGATTTTCAATTGCAGTAATATAGTAATTAATGGAGCAATCCTATTCTCCGTGTTCGATTTTCCATGGACTCCGGTTACAGACTGGTTTCACACGTATACCTTTCTTTAGCTAAATAAATATTTTGGATAGTAAAAAGTGAAGAAATAAATCGTGCTCAAAAAGACACCAGCAAATTTATTTATTAATTTTATGAACCTTAAATATACAGGTTAAACCAAATTACATACAAAACTTGAAGAGAAATATATACAGAAATAAAAATTAACAAATTAGAAATAGGTGTTAGGAAAGCCTAAAATATTTCATGAAGAGAAATAAATACAGAAATAAAAATAAACAAATAAGAAATAAGTGTTAGGAAAGCCTAAAATATTTCATGAAGAGAGATATATACCGAAATAAAAATTAACAAATAAGAAATAATTGTTAAGAAAGCCTAAAATATTTCAGGAAGAGAGATATATACAGAAATAAAAATTGACAAATAAGAAATAATTGTTAAGAAAGCCTAAAATATTTTTATTAAAACCTTCTTTTAAATATTGTAGATGTCAATCAATATCCGAGGCCAAATTGAAAAAGTTAACATTAACATTGTAGATAATGAAGATTAGTCTAAATAATTTTCTAAGAATGAAGGTATTAAACAATGGTAGGTAACCAGATAATATCATATGCATTGCATATCTACAATGTATGTAAATACTTAGTGAGGAAGAATATAATAATTTTTTTTTTGAATCAGTGTTAGGGTAATTTATTAATTTTTACAATACACACCTAGTCGTAAGTAATTTTTAATTGGTCTTAGTATTTATTAATGTTAATTGTGTTTAATTTGCCTATTGAATAAATAATTTGATTTTATATTGACCATTGATTTGATTATTTTCATAAGGTAAATACATCAATCTGATATTATATTATTATTATGGTAAATAAGTATTTTATTGGAATGTAAGATATTAGATAGACTATGGTACAGAACAAAGGGCGATTACCCAAAATATGCTCACCATGCCGAACTTCTCACGGTGTGTAACTATAGAAGCCTTGAAACAAGAAGGCAAGAATCCATTGCGATATTCCTAATAAAGGTTTTCCAAGGTTCCTTTAACTGTCCCGCGATTCTAGAAGCACTAAGTTTATATGTACCCAATAAATATATCCGTGCAAGGAATCACCCTCTGTTCTACATACCAACTTACAGGCTAAACACTCAGTCACGCGTGGTATAGAGATATTGAACCAACTGAATGACACGGTTGATATATTCTCGGTACCGTCTAGCAGTATGAGAAGAATCCTGGCTGATATTATTCCTAACGAATAAGCTAACGCTAGAAGCAAACCCTCTTTGTGTAACAGGAGAAATCCGTGCAAAGTGGATAAAAAAAAAAAAAAAAAAAAAAAAAAAAACAATATTTGAAAATATATAATAATATATTACAAAATAAATTAAAATATGGTCATCCTAGACCAGCAGAGCAAACTCTCGTGAAACCCACTCTACCAGCGTACTGATTATCTGAGAACCCCTCCTCCATAAATGACTAAGAGACATTTATAAAAAATCCCAATACTCCAAAAACAGACTCAAACGATTCCTTCCGTGTGAGGACTAAATGAAAGCCTGTCGTTAAAATTAATACCCCTGTCTCTGATGCATTCTAATCTCTGAATTATAAGAAGATTCAGAATCACTATTCAAAATCATTTATTTGAAGAACACATCAGTTAACAATTTGAAACATTGAAATTGAGTTAATTGATTTGACACCAATCAATTGAGTATGTCCGATCATCTTGATACAGTTTGCGATCGTAACGCTAGGTTCAATAAGTCAAGCAATTATACCATTTAAAGCCCAACAGTTTGCACACAATAAAACTATACACAAAAAAGTATTAAGTATCCACGACACACCAGTTTTTGTTACTCAGTATATATATTTCAGCATTCTCTTCTTAAAGAAAAAGTCTCGTGGAACGAATGTTTTTATCTCTTTTCATTATAACTTGAAACCCTTCCTGAGTTGGAAAGCGGGAACAAAATTTTGGGGGTGGAATTCAGGACGAAATTGGATCTCTTTTTTATGCGTATCTATCTACAAAGATTCTGTTAATTTTATTCAAACTGCTTTTTTCAGACCTTCGTTATATATAGTACAACCTGGTGGGTTTTTGCGATGTAGCAATTTCTTTCAACGAACCAGAAATATGAGAGAGGCCTAAAGTGAAAACCAAAATGGGACCCTTTTTTATCAAATTAGGGGCTAACAAAATAAACAGTAAGGTATTGACCTTAAAACAATATTTACAAGGCTTTCTTTTTTTATTGAATAAAGTAATATTTAATATAAACATTTGCCAAAGGCTTTGCTTACAAAAAAATTTATATCTTAAGAACAATTTTTGTATTATAAAATAACTATGAACTAACTTAATTTTGGTTTTCTACGTGTATTTGTTATAATCTGAATATAAGTTTTCTTAGGAATATTTAACATCTACATACTAAATTATAACAATTCGTACAAGTAATTATTTTAATGCTAATTAAATAATTAGCATTAAAACACGTACATGTCCACTCGTTCAAGCTATTTGCATTTCATCACATTCACTCAGACCTTGGTCGTCTCTGCTAATAATGTAGGTGGACTAGTCAGGGAACAGGTGATGATTACAAGGCATATGTGAGGTCAATCATGACTTATGGAAGAGAGTCTAGAGCAGATATAACAAAAAAAAATATCCTCAGAACTAATTAAATGAACCCTTAGAAGCATTTCTGGTCAATACTTATAGATAGAGTTGAAACTACCATATCCAAGAAATATGTGTAGTAGAAGACATTTTAATATGGGGAAGAAACCACAGAAGACATAGAAAGCGCATATATTACAAGGGTTCCCGTGGCAATGCATGAAATACCTGCTGGAAGTCGTTTCCTAAGAAGACTTCAAACATATAGCTGAGAGTCAACATCTCGAGAGAAACAGTCCTGATTTTAACAGACCAAAGGTCTTTCTTCAGAAAAAGAAGCACACACTCATTGTTACATAATATATCTTCCATCATGTCATGGAACTCATGACTGAGCATCATGACTCCCATGGTAGCCTCTGATAACTCCTCTCCATCTATCCCTGCAATCTTCGGCTAGAAGGTTAGTTGTTAAACGTAGTCCAGTTGTCTCTCATTTGGTCAGTCCAACGCATTTAAATTTTTCCTCTTTTGTGTCGTCCTTCTACGACTCCAGTAACAAAAAAATTCTCCAAACTGTCTCCTTAGCTACAAACAATGAGCCCAAAGAATCTGAGGACTTGTCGAAGGCATATTGTCGACAATCTGACAATGTTTCTCAGTTCTTCGAGAAAGGGCACATTAATTCACATTGCTGTACATTAAATTCATAACATTCTTATCCAGCATCACATTTCAAATGCATATATTCTACATCTATCGCTTCCTTTACCAAAGATAAAACTTAAGAGAAAGATGTGCCAAGGAGAATCAAACCCGTAAGCCGGAAGGCAGGTGTTTCACCAACGGAGGTGTTTAAATTGTGATACAAAATTAAATCAGAAAGTGACCTGGCATATGTGCTAATCCGGACATCATACACTACAAAGATTAGCGTTAAATGTTCCAAACAATTACACTCCACTGCACCGGCAAGAACTGTTCTAATCACGTACGCAAGAACGGGTCTTCCAGCTGCTATGCTTGTCGGAAGGGCCTTAAGTATTTTGAACGGGACTGCTTTGGATATTGACATATTTCATATCACATTACCAAAAGCAAAAGAAAATTTTCTTCTAAGATTGGACGCGTTAGAAAGTACTCATCAACGTATTGAAGTGACTTTGAATATGTGTGTGTGTGAATGCTGTGGGTGTGTACGCGTGTGTGTGTAGCTATTTTGTATTTTTAATGTAATTGAGCTAAGCCTGTATTGAGAAAATAAATAAATAAATCATACCAAAAATCGATAATTCGAATCTTTACTTGGAGGTAAAATGTCTGGAAAACTAGAAAAACGACTGTAAATCCTCCTAAACACCTTTTACGTCCTTTAATCGAAATACATAAACATTGTTTTTAACAACCTTAAACCAATTCGTTCATTTAAATCTTTGGGAAATAAAAATTTGCATACTTAAATAATTTAGGTATTTGTAAAATATTTTCTTGTTCCGAATAAATCTTCCAAAAGTTTGATAACTTGCTAAATAATTTATTAAAATATTCATGAAAAAACTTTATAAAAGAAATTCTCTGGCGTTAAACCGCCTAATTATGAAGAAAGAAATTTAAAATTAAGGATTATTTAAATAAGGATATACGTCTATCGACTTAAGCCCAAATAATCCAGTTACTTCGTTACAAACCAGGGAATCCCAATGACATTAAAATATTAATTAATTAAAAATGCATTGCTTTATATCTGTTACAAGTCCAATGATTCTAATCTGTGAGTTTCCTAGATGAAAATTTAATGCTAGAATTTATAGTCCTGCCTAAATAATTAATATTAATTTCTAAACTTAAAATGTCGTGATTTGTATCAAGTATCGGAACTTTTATGATCCAAAAGTTAAAAGGAGATAGATAAACCATTTGACTCCCTAATTTAAGGAACCTCCATCAAATTTAACTAAAATTATTTATTTATTTAACACTTTTATTGCATAAACCATTTGGCGGACTGATTGCCAGGCGG
>CATKWJ010001156.1:0-30847 GCA_949825065.1 Odontocerum albicorne
AGATTATTCAAAATAAAAATTACGTATAGAAAATTAAAATCAAGTTAGCCTATAGTTATAAGATAGAAATTAGATTATTCATTTAGTTCTTAAGTAATACATTTGTGTGTGTGTGTGTGTGTGTGTGTGTGTGTGTATAGCCTTTGGCAAATGTGTGTATCATAGATTACTTTATCAAATAAATTTAAAAAAAAAACAATATAATTTGTATTACCAACAGGCGTCTTATGTTACATTCACAGGATGATCATACATACGAGGGATTATTTTCATATGAATTTTTTTGAAAAACGTATCTACACACATGTGAAAAAATAATGGAATGACAATCTCAACTTTTATGATCGCTTTTAGAAATCAGACTCGAAATTCTTCGGTGGATATTTAAGTTTTTACCATTAGGGCACAGGAATTATAAATAACGAATTTGTAGATGAAACAAAAATATATAATGCCATAGTTTGTACCATCCACATAATTTATTTACATAGTAAAACATTAATGCAATCTTTTGTGTCAGCGGCTTATAATCTTTTTCGATTTTATGATAATTTAGCTTTACTGCAAAATTATGTTTATTGTAGGTTTGAAAACAACTGATCTGCATACAAAATTAAATTATTCAAAAATAATAATCCCTAGATGGTTTTTTGGCGCTGTAGTAACAGAGTATCAAAAGTATCTGGTCCCAAGTTGTTCTTAGAAATAAATATTAGCGATGAAACTTTTACGCATTCTCCAATTTTTTGAGCAACTACAATTGACACTTTAATTTTATTTTTATTCAAATATTTAATATCACTACATTATACAAGATAAGAGGTCTCAATCAGCTGACTTACTAGGCTCATTGCCTGTTTTGAGACAGCTGACTTGTACTCGCGTGATTAACATACAAACAATGCAACATGTCAGAGCTGTAACCGCTCAAGAGATTTGGCACATTAAAAAAACCGTCCCTCAGCCGATGACCAACCAAACATTAACAAATTCACTTGTCATACATATTTTATATTATCTAAAAGTTAAAATAACTCTTTAAATTATTGTACGTTCTCTACACATTTTTATTTAAAAAGCTTTTTTGTGTATGGTTGTATAAACACTCTTAGATATATTAAATTTGTCCATAAATGAAGAGAGATGTTATTTATGAATTCAATACAACGTTCTCGATTTCCCTAAAGAGATAATCATTTTTTATCTACCCTATTTAAAAAAATGGTTTCAATGTTAACCATTTATAAATTAATATAAATATTAACATTAGAATAATACAAAAAAAGTTTAAATAAAAATCAATTGTCGTCAGTAAAGGGGTATTGGATGGAACTGCGATTTAATTGACGTCAGTAAAGGGGTATTGGATGGAACTGCGATTTAATTAACGTCAGTAAAAGGGTATTGGATGAAACTGCGATTTAATTAACGTCAGTAAAGGGGTATTGGATGGAACTGCGATTTAAGGTCTAGTTATGTTTGTGTATTGATCTACTAAACGAGTCAATAATGTACGATCAAAATATAATGTTGAAAGTAGTTAAAAGTTAAAATGTTAGCAAAAGAAACACTCGGTCATATAAAATCTTCAGAATCATAACTACTTGAGAAAAAAACGGTTGAGTATCTTTTGATCTCATAAGTAGCCGGCCCTGTTCATTTAATTATGATTTGTTTTGCGATCACGTACTAATCAAGAATTTATATATCAGTGATTTCAGATATTTTAAACTGCTTATTTGAATTCATCTTAGATAAATAAATGATAGGTTTATTGATAGCAATATACTATGTAAATATTTAACTTGAAATTACACATATGTTAAGGTAATGGAAAAGAAAATACATTCGAGAAAAAAGTTGTCCAAAGAACTGTGCTGATCTTATAACATCTCCCCAATCGAGATACACCCCACCATATGAGGGCGAGACCGACCGGGAGGAAACTAGATGTTTTTAACTGGCATTTACATAAATAGCGGAAAAATCAAGATTACACTATACGAGTGTTAAAGTAATAACTTACAATATTTACCCTATATTTAAAAAAAATGTTTTTAGCGCTTTATTTAACATAAAGACATTGTACGAAAACACAACATTTTAAAACCAAACACCAAACTAAAATAAGGATATTTTTACTGGCTCCAATAAAATGTTAAAATGGTAGTTTTACCTCTCTATTGAAAACAATTTATGTCAACTTCATAAACACGCACTACGTATTTACATGTAAAATGTATGACTTTGGTGAGAATCTCTTTATATTGAAGCCCACTTTCTTTGTATATAATACAATCTAGCTGGTTTATTACCATATAGCAATTTCTCCCAAAACATCCAGATATAACGGGAACTAATTTTATTATTTTGATCCCCATCAGAAATAAAATCTAAAACCCCGGTTGCAAGATAAATGTCATGTATGAGAGGACACTTGTCTCGCAACCGGGGGTAAATAAATCTAAATAACTTTTGGCTTATTATAAGAGATAACCTTAATTTCATAATGTCTTTAATTTGGTGGCACAAATTATCGTAGTTTGGGTGGATTGCCTATATAAAAAAGAGACAACCTATGTGGTTTAGTTGGTAGAAAATTTGGTTTTCTACCTGGAAATGTAGAAAACTACTATAAATGACTTGATTTCCAATGATACCGAAAATAATTGGATTTACTGCTGTAGGATAATTGATCTGTTTTTTCCAAAACATCTTTCTGAATTTTCGGAAGACTTTTCAATACATAACAATAAGTCCGTCAGATTGTACTCGTACTCTATATTATGGAATTGTTATAAAATAAAAATGGTTGTTTCGTCCTTTGCAAAAATGTGCATAATTTTCAATTTCCGATAGAATCGTTATTCAAACCTTTTTCAAACACATGTATGAGATTATAATGTTGTATTGCCCCTTATAAAGATATTCTGACTTGAGCTTTTATACGAATTTATTATGATTTTAGTTTAACTTATTGCTAAAATAATAACAGTTCTATTACAATAGTTTCACAAATTGAAGTTAATAATACGTGACAATATTCTCAATGTTCTTATACAGAACAACAATAATTATGTATCTTCTCAGTTGCATAACTATTGTAAATAACGTGTCTCAATCATAAAGATAGGTACACTTTTCCGACTAATTATGTATTATCTTTTTTACACTAATTATATACTCAACAGAACTGCATATCATGTCATTGTATTGCTTAACTAAGTAAACTTCAACCCAGAGAAGCATCAACATTTTAAGTACTTTTATTTAAAGGACCATCGGTATGTGCCAAATTTTAAACAAGTATTTTACACGAAATTATCGATAGTATTACAAAAAAAAAGGAACATACTTGTACTTTTTTATGATAATTTTTGTACATTTATTTTCATATATGATACATGAAAGTGAGTTATTTTGTACAAATTTAAATTTTATTTGAGTACAATGGTTGAGGATTTGAATAGCATATCGAGGGACAATCATCAATCACCTAACCAGAACGATCAAACTAAAATAACTATTACAGCATATTTATGGAAACATACTAATCAAGAAAATTACTAAATAAAAATAATTTGTTTCGAGAAAGTTTGTAAGGTTACGCACAATATTTGTTCTGATTATCCAATATTGTAGTCTGATATACATATAAGTTCAACTTACTCAAAATCTAATATCAGTTATCAAAATCAAGCAATGGCTACATTACGATTATTAAATGCCGTGACATGAAGTGGAATAAACTGTATTTGATAAAACAAATTACAATTTATTTTTTACGTTGACGTTTCGCAAGTTGCAGTATTTCAGTCACATAATGAGGGATAAAAGATACATTAACTGATTATCCAGGGTAAAGTTAACTTAAAAGATACATTAACTGATTATCCAGGGTAAAGAACTTGCAGGAATATTTCGCAGTTCTACTGAGTTATTCCGAGCTGTAGTTAATAAAATAAGGGTTGTCATGATGGTTGTCCACCTCCGATAGAAGACTTCGACATTTTTTTAAAATCTAGTCAACATACTCCACCCTTATAGGAAAATTGCATTTAATATTAAAAATATCTTTTTTACTGACATTCAAAGAAAATGCAATCCCGATAGGTTTGCCCTCAGTAACATTCTTGTGTATCGGAGGCAAATAATTAATAAATACGCCTCATTACACGAGTACCAATTAACTTGGCTGTGAAATTATAGTCGGTGACCTATTAGTTATTGCGATTAATAACATATCCGGGATTATATATTACGTATTGTAGACTGGTTTAACTTTCAGAACTATTATTGGGATGTACTTCTTAATGTCATACGGTTTGGGATGATTAAAATAGTTTCTCTGCTTCTAGTTTCAGAGCCGTAAAAATCTCTAGCCCAATTCAGTTTTTCGAAGAGATAAAGTGACATTTTTATGTTGATAATTTTATGCACGCTTAAGTGAAGAAACCTTCTCTGTTTCATGTCAATAATTTTAAAAGCTCTCATAAAAAGGGAGATATGTATCTTGGAAGGGATTTTGAAACAATACCTTCAACAAGCACTTTGCAATATTTGCAACATTTTTTCTATTTGCTTTAAAAGGCACGGTCCATAGATACAATCACCATACTCGACTTTTAAGATAATGAGCACGTCAGTTATTCTACGTCTAGCCTCAATTGACAGGTTTTGAGAGATGCGATAAATATTTATAAGCCGCGAAAAAGCCCATTCTAATTTCGTTTTAACGTGAGCCTCGAATCTCAAGTCAAATTCCATGTACATACCTAAATTGCGCATCACGCTCTTTATATGTACGATCGCGTTACCAATCTTTATTGCCAAATGTTCCTTCAACTTTTCGACTTATTGTCTTGTATCCATTACAATCATGACCGATTTCGAAGGGCCTAAGAGAAGCGCATGCCTCTCAGACCATATCATCAGCCGCTCAAGATTAATTTATGTGTTAAGTAGCCGACTGAACCTCATCACTTTTAAATGAATATTAAAGTTGAGTATCGTCCGCATACATGTGGTAGCTACAATTTTTTATCACACCTGGATATATATAATATTCAATATCTCAAAAACAACTTGAACTTGGTATTATAGTACAGCTCATATACATACATATCATCACGTAATTTCCCTGTCAGGGTAGGCAGAGAGTACAGAACGTCATACTTTCCTATCTCGATACATAATTCGCCTCTTCTACATCCACACAGCTTCTACGATTTTTCTGACTTTCTACGTTTCTTCTTTTAAAATATCATTCACTTGATCCAATCATACTTTCCTTGATATTCCTTTGTCATGCCTTCCACTTATATTGGGATTGTATATTTATTTTGTTAGTCTTTCTTCGTTAATGCGTTCCACGTGCCCGAACTATCTCAAAATAGTCTTCTTCATCATTCTCAACACATCAGTCTTAAGTTTATACTCATCCCTAATCCCTTCAATCCGTATTCTGTCATACATAGTCACCCCATGTTTTCACCTCAATGCATGCATTTCTACAGCAGTTATTCGCCTCCTCTCAGTCTTTTTCGTTTTGTGAATACGAGTATATACTATATACTTGTTTACACCGAAAACAGTTCATTTTATTTTTTTTGTACATGCATTTCTTAAAACGTTGACATTTACAATTTAAACAAAAGTTCATTCAAATGATTTAAATCATGGATCGTTTAAAAAGCCCTGAAAGTGCAGATACGTGAAATGTATACGTGCCCACGGTGCTGTTGGACGGTTAAGTGCGCAGTTGCGGGGGCGGGGTGAGGGGAAAGAAATGTCGGGGATTCCCCGGGCAGGCCGGCCCGATTAGCAGCAGCCACATCCGTGATCAGCCAGGCCGTCCTCACGCGCGCCAGGGAACCTGCCCGGCTGACACGCATCTACCTGCCGGCCCGGCCACGCTATTCTCAGGAGAGTTCGTCAAGTCCCTACACCGGTCCACACAGTGCAATTTTTCGTCTTTCTAAATTATATTTATTTGGTATTTGATCAATTGTGATAAGTGCTTTAGAAAGCACTTGAAGCAACCCTTTTTGGGAGGTTTTATCATAATTTATTATTGTATATGAACACTACACCCATACACTACACTCAACCAAAAGTCAAATCTATTATTTATCACATATCGCAAGATCTACGAATGTTTTTTTTTAAATTTAGTATCCCTTTGGTAAGAGTTCTGTGGTTTTCTTACCAAATATGATATTCTTAACATATGCAGATGAGGGAAAGTACCCAATCTAATGACTGCAGCCACCACATTCCTATCCTTACACTCAACTTTTTTTGTAATATTTTATGTCTGTCAATAATAATGGGTGCGAATCCCAGATAAGAGTCCTTTAATTATTATTATTTAGAATACATTGTACTTTTTCTTCTTTTCATTTGTCAACATCAATCCATTAGGTTAATTTGCATTCATCAATCCATAAGTGTGATCAATTTACCTCAAACGTATACATAATGCTGTTTCCTGATTATATTAATATGGTACTTAACTGTTTATGAAAAAAATGGGAATTGGTATACATAGTTATGTCAAATTTACCAATTACTAGTAATTTACTGTAATATCACACATTTATTATATTGAACATAGTCAAACACACAATTGATCAACATATTTACCCACAATGCGTTTAAAACTTATTGCTATTGCCATAAAACGGACTAGCAAATATAAAAGAGCTGTTTTTATGTCCGATTTTTTAGCAAATCACATTGTAACCAATTCTGAATATATAAAAAAAATTATACGCATAACATGCTGCAACCACCCTAAATGAGACATAACTTTTCTTGTTAGGAAGGCTTCAGTTTAGGAGTTTAGGGACTATCTGCCGTCAATATTCTTACATGGATCACTCAAGATTTTGTTTACTAATTATCCTTGGTAATTCATCTATGTTGATGATTTACTTATTGTTTGTCAAAACATGATTCAAAATTTGAATTTCTTGGATGATAACGACTAATTAACTAAAATTAATAAAATATAAATATTTACCAGGGTGAAATGAGTGGAGTCTACGAAAACGATTTATTTTTTATACTTCTAATCGACTACGATGTGATTTAATTTTTTTATACTTCAACAATCAAAAGTTTCATATTTTTTGTTTTAAAATCATTACAGTCAGAATATTTAACAATAAATTACTTTCTTATTTCACTAATTACATTAACTTATGTCTCTTATCTCGAGACATCCTTGAGGCGAAATGAACCCGGTTTATTACGAGAGCAATGCAGAGTCCAAATGGTGCCATGTTTCATTAAGTGTTTTTGGTCCATTAACACACAGAAACAAAATATTCCAGGTGAAACCTTTTTCCTTTGGGTCAATAAACCACACATATTTTTATGAAATTAGATTGCATAATACCAGTTGGATACCAACATTACTCTCGTGATAAACCAGGGGCATTCCACCTGAAGAGATATATGGTTAAAACACGCGTTACGGGGATTAATGAAAGTATTGAAATAACAAAGTCATTTATTATTAAATATTCTAATATAGAGTTCCACCAATTAAAGTCGAAACCTTTGATAACTAACTACAGTTTTTTTTTTTTTTGTTAATCAGTGTTATTATACACCACAATATAAGGCGTCGTATCGCGTGTGGTTGGATTTATATATCTGGTATATGGAGATCAAAAAATACTAAAGAATTTTCATTTGATATTTCGGTTGATTTGGATATATGCAAATGAACACTCTTTATAACAAGTCCTGAGATGGCACAATCATATGATTACTTATGTGGAACAACAATGGATTATTTTCATTTGAATAACACTAGAGCTTACAATAAGTAAAACAGTTTTATTTTAATTATTGTAAACTGTGCGGCTACTAACGACCCACGGACAGGACGGACCACCATTTGAGTATGACAGGTCGTACCGGACAGGTTCGTACCAGTCCGGTACGAACATTTTTAGAATACTTAAAAAACGTGGTAAGTACTATCAAATTCTGAAAGAGGGAAGAGTAAAAAGTCTTTATAATAGAATAATATAGGTTTATGAATCTGGCAGAAGCGAAATATGTGAGGTGGGATGGAATGAAGTGGAGATATGTTATATCTGCCTAGCTGAACAGGAACATGACATTATGGGGATGATAATGATATATATTATGAAGCTCTTGTCAGATTAAATTGGCACCTTCAATATTAAACCAAACACTAAATACAGGACTTGCCGTATTTTTACATTCGATGTTCATCATCGTTCTTATTTTTGTTCAGTACGTCAGCTGTGGTTTAATCAATATTCAACTTACTTAATATTCCCTTTAATACCTGTATTTAAACTGTAAACCGATTGTTCCTCTAACCGCAAAGAGCATACAATGATCGATTGAACTCCCACCGCGTAATACACACAATACTGCCGATATATTGCAACCGAATGGAAAAATGAGGAGTACCGAAATGGAACGGACTTGTGTTAATTCTGCAATGTTTTACAAAAAAAAAGACCATAAAATTAGATGCTAATTTTAATTAATTAACTGGATAATCTTCTGAGATCAAGCTGTGGTGTATTCTAAGGCAAGTGTTAAAAAAATAAATGTACACTGAATATTCATTGCCCGTGGCGAGTATGATATAATGCACAATATAATATGGGGGATCAGGGTACTTCACGTTGGTGCCACCTGAAAAGATAATGTAAACCAATTTGTGATAGGCATATTCCGTTGTATATAGGGCGAGGAGCTTCAGTACTTGCAGCTTGTCTATGTTTTATTTCTCCATTGGGTTCCTGATAACTAGCAACAATTTGACGCCATTTACCTTCGTATGATAATTTAGTCCTATTCGAGCGATCCATTTTTTTATAACGGCTGCGTATAATTTAGTTGGACCGATAACGCTTCCCAGCCCATTAATAGATATCCTGTGGCCCAGGACTGGACGACCAGGCCATCCACAGAACATGAACTGCCCTGGAAGAAGTCATTTCATTTTCCAACGATGTTAGTTTCCACGCATCGATAATCTGCTGATACTCGGTCGACAACGGCCTCTTTAGCTTGCTAATGCGATTGACTTTTGAGCTACTAAGATGATGTCGCAGTCCCTTACACCCAAAAATGTATAAATGTATAATGATGGACTAACGAATTCTTCGTTAGTCTTCTAACTAATAAACTATTTATGGAGGATGTATGACAGCTTATGAAGTTAAATAAATGTATTAACGTAGAAAGATACATAAGTTTCCGGTCCAATGATATAACAAAGGTTATAGAATGAAATAACTTTTTTTTCACCCTGTAGAACAATACATTTTTTTATAACGATGAAATAATTTTGCAATACAACTGAAATAATTTTGCAATAGAACTGAAATAATTTTGCAATACAACTAAAATAATTCTGCAATAGAACTGAAATAATTTTGCAATACAACTAAAATAATTTTGCAATAGAACTGAAATAATTTTGCAATACAACTGAAATAATTTTGCAATACAACTGAAAACATAATCTGAAGTTTTATTCTTAAAATTTAACACTGCGAAGATCACTTCTTAGACACTTTCCATATTTTTTTCTATTCAAATCTGATTTCAGTTTTGAAAATAAAAATAATCACTAAGGATTAAGTCGGGACATAGGGTGGGTGATTAATTTATTGAAAACCACAGAATAGCAGCCGCCTTAGCAGCAACATAAATGTGCCCTAGCGTATTATCGTGCAATGATCTTACGCCTCGTGAGAGCTTTCTTAGACGTTTTGTTTTTATGGCATCCTTTAATTTGTACATTAGTATAGAGCTTTAACTTCAGTTAGTTAGTATAAAATATCAGTTATCTGGACTGATATTTTATAGTACAATAATTATGCACGACCGCAACTTTCAGCTTCATCTTGCTACCTTTTAATATTTAAGATACTTTTTTTTTTTAAATTACAAATGGTTCGAAATGCGCAAACTAGTTTAAACGACTTGACACTTTTTTTCATTTTCTATTCGATTAACTGTTATTTAAATATAGATAAATAAATTAAGATTTTTTGCTTTTTCATACATTATCAAGTTATTTAAAAAAATATTTAAATATGATTTAGTTTTATCTCCTTGAATTAAGTATAATAAATAGCTTTGATTTTTTATAAAATCAAATGTAATATGATTTGAGAGATTTCCTTTTGTACATACATATCATCCCGCCATTTCCCTATCGGGGTTAGCAGAGGGGACAGAGCGCCAGATTTGCCTATCTCGACATACATCGTAAGCTTCTTCTACATCCATACATCTTCTCATAGTAAAACTACGATTTCTCTGACTTTCTACGTTTCTTTCTTTCAGAATATCATTTACTTGATCCAATCATACTTTCCTTGGCCTTCTTCTCAAATGCTTTGCACTGATATATTTGTTTTGCACTATATATTCGTTTTGTTATTCTTCATTCATTTGTTTCACATGCTGAATCCCTCTCAACGTACTCTTCTTCACCTTACTCAATACATCAATCAGCCTTAAGTTCACATTCATCCCTTATCACTTCATTCCGTATTCTGCCATACATTGTCACTCGCTGGTTTCGTCTCAAAGCACGCATTTCTACAGCATTTATTCGGCTCCTCTCAGTCTTTCCTTCTAAGAATACGAGTATAACCTTTTATACACCAATTTCGAAAATAGTTCATTTTCTCATTTTCATAACTCATTTTTGACCAAAACTGAGATTATTTAGTTTGTGCTTTGAACAGATATACCATATAAACATAAAATTTCGTTTACTTTTTAAAAATATTGTATTTTACGAGTATATTAGAGACAATATACAATCAAGGAAACAAAGCTTTAATGTTCACTACCTCATTTCGCACTCGGACATATACCTTTTCAAAAGCCAAGGCAGCGATTTATTTATTATATATTTTTTTTTACAAACTGGGCGTTTTTCAAAGATAAGGTAATAAATAATCGACGCAATATTTTCTCATCCCCCAGCTGATGTAATTCGAAAATAAATTCAGTTAGTCCCCACCTGCAAGCAACACGGGCATGGTGCGGTGGTCCACGTCATCGGTGTTACGTGCAATTCTGTAAGTTGTGGTTAGCTCCAGAGGCAGTGGTAAACACGATTCAAGCACCTCCCGTCACGGCTGCAAGATGCGCGGTGCATGTTAAACCTTGATCTTCAAGAACATTCGTAGTAGATCTATTGCAACAAGTTAGAAACTAGATTCAGTCATAAAATGTGAGTGATATGGGTGATATTTTTGCACTTCTTCATCTTATTTTTCTTCTCCACGTTGGAGATTTTATCTTTGTCTGCAGCTGCCCTGAAAAATGTCTCCGTGCTATAGTGGCACCACTCTGTTAGTTTCTTTAGCCAGAACTTTCGGACTTTCTACGAACACTTCGTTTTCCTTGCACTTTACCCTGCAATATGATTTTGTGTACTTACTATTTTATTTTTAAAAAATCATGAAAGAAATCAAGAGTGGTTTTCACCATTCTAGCATACCATATATGTCGACCTAGATATCCTTGTAAGTAAGATTCTTCTTAGATATCCTAGTATGTAAGTCTTCATTGATGCCAACATATAATAATTGTAAGGGGAGGTGGATTGGAAAAAAAAATATTGGAGTTATCCAAGTACAAACCCCTAAACAACTCATGGGTCTGTAAAGTAAACTTGTTTCCCTTCACCCTCAATGTGTATCTATCTTGGTTTACTTTCATCCCAACTTTAAATGAGCCAACTCTATTTTATTATTATAGTTGACTTAATTGAGGGAGTGCAGGGAAAAACCAAAAGTCACCGGACTCACGAAACGACAATGCCTTTCAGTATAATGTCAATGTCTGTTATCAATTTGGGATAAGGAGTGGTATACACATATCTTGTCTTCATGTTAATATGACAGCTATCTGCTTGAAATATATTAGTATGACACTAGTTATTTAATTATACGCTTCTTTTGACAGCGTGAGGTCTACTATATGTAGCTCTATGAGAATGTATAGGATGCGTTACTTCAGAAACAGCCAGGATAGTTAACCCTTCCTTCCCTGTGATGTGTAACTAGTACACATTGCTTCTAAAAACGTTAATATCTCTATAAATATAATATTTCAGATTTTAGGTATTCCTCCGTAATACATTTACGCATTGAATGAAAAAAATAATATTAATAATAATTAGCACTTATCGGCCACATCAGAGATATTTTGTGAAAATCGGGAATAAATTCACCAATACAATCAAACGTGGGCCAGTGTGTGACGTAAGTATATTCATTCTAAAAACCGCTATGGGTGAAGAAGCGACGCTATTCACGTCTCACTCTCACTCTACTTCGATATATGGGAACGCAAGAAATAGAATCTCAGTTCGCAGTTGTTTCTTCCTTCGAGGTATAACATACACAGTGTTAGTGTTCTGAGTCCCGTCTCAGTAGCTCGCGGGCATCCATATGAAGTGGTCGCTGCGCCCGTTTTGAGAACGTCGGCCGATGTTATTTCATGTTTTCAGCAATTAAATTTCAATTATTATCATTTTTGACTTCAAATTTAATTAATTTAAGCGATTGGCTATGAATATTCTTATTTTTTCCGATTTTAAATCGCTGATTTTTACATGTGTATTGAATACACAGCACCGGAACGCGCGATTTTTTTAGCACCGAGAGGGAAAGGTTAATCGAAAGAAAGTGTTATTCTTGAAGGAAAATGCAAAACGTACCAGAGACAATATTTGTGCTTTAGAATGGGAAAAACTACCTCATCCCCCATATTCTCTCGACGTTTCTCAGAAAAAAAATCTACTCTTAATGCCGTACATATCTTACGGCATGCTTCTGCAGCTTTTGAATTAGGTTTAAATTCATAAAGCGAATATACTCAAACTACGAGTATACTAGATTTAACTGACATTTCAAAAGGTTTTAAAAGCACAATACAAAAAAAACATACCAAATCAAAGTTGACTGATGCATATATATGCAAATATATAATACAAAAAACTTGGGCTCTGCAAATCATAGCAAGATAAAAAATTCGCCACGGCGAACTTTACCGAAAACTGCACGAACCTTTTGGGTTACCTAATATATATTTTTTAATATTTTTCATTGGTACTTTTAATTTTTTTACAGTGAAATATGCAAAGCACTCTCCTGCCTAACTAGGCATATATCCGCCCTAGTTTATATAAAACAAATACGAAACAAAAAAGTCTACATAAAACTGATAATAAACAAAAAAAATACGATTTAAATAAATATATGTATAAAATTTAAAAAATCATAGCTATTAAATAAAGAAGTATGAAAAAAATGTGTAAAAAATATAATTATTAAATACACGTCGTACATAACATATCATACATACCAATAATAATAAAACAAAATCTGTTTGATTGAAATACATTGCTTTGAAGCAATACATCTGCCAGATGTATTTGCGGGAAAGTGCTAAATAATAAATCCAATATTCAGTCTAAATCAATAAATATGACGATTACTCCACGGCAGCCTACGTCCTTGACTTTGAAAGAATGTTTCAATAGGATTGATGATCGTCATCTTATCCTCAGAAGGTCTGCTGTCAATAGACTTGGACGCTCGGTGGTATACATATATTGTGCCTATTTCAATCTAGGCAGATGGACACGGCATACTAATTAGCCTGTTACTACTTACGACCCTGCTTCGCCTTATCAAGGGGATCATCTCTATGCACATATACACAAATTTTATTACTATTATACGTCATGTTAAGATAAATGTTTTTATCAACATAACAATGAAATATTTGATGATTTACAATAGCGTATTAGTCACACCACTGATGTATGAGAGTGAAACGTGGATCTGGAAATTATTGAAAGGAACCTAGTAAATGCGTTCATTGAAATTAATACATGATATGTCGTTGTATAACAGAATAAGAAATGTAATTAATAAGGATGTGTGATAAAAACTAATGTGTAAAGTAGAATAAAAAAGAACGCGTTGAGGTGGTTTGGACATGTTGAACAGATGGGTGAGAAAATACTTACTAGATAAATTTATAATGGAAGCATTAGTAATACTCGAGGAAGAAAACTACCAATAAAAGTATGTCTGGACCAAGTGATTGAATTTTGTAGGAAGAAAAGGCAACGAGTTAAAGAAAGAAAAAAACGAACTGTATGAGAAGATGGATGAATGCGGAGGAGGCAAATGAAGTTTGTTGTGATACGAAAGTTTGTTCTCTGTCCTATCTGCTTACTCCAACAGGAAAGTAGCGGGATAGTAAGTATGTTTGTATTTATTAAAAATATTTATTTATAATATTTTTTTAATAATATCAATTTCCTGTTGTCCTCCATATCTGGATTTCATATTCCGAAGAATACTTTTCACTTTTTGTACACAACTTGAAAATAATACTACTTTTTTAAGAGTATGTATTCAAAAGTTTTAGAATTTTAAATCTGGTATTTTTTATGGCTTCATTTATGTTAGATGTTAACATAATGAAATCTAGAAAAAATACTTCTTTGGTTTAACCGAAAGATTAATTAAACGTGCCATCGTGACCTAGTTGATAGAATAGATGACATCCGTGTCGGAGATTTTTATGACAGTGGGTAAAGGATGACCATAAAAAGCGAGTGGAGGATATTGTCTTTAAGGATCTTGGAAAACTCGGTATGGAGGACTAAAAGAATAAGTCACCTGATCGAATAGTCTAGCGTAACGTCATACGGAAGACTCTATAAGATTTATTGCAACTATCGGAACTAAGATAAAACTATGTTCGAATTTTTCACGACTGTCTTTTACTTATTTAAAATGTATTTAGGAGTTTTTGTTCGTATTTACTTGGCTCAAATGATGGCCGACGTTTCGAAAGCATGGCAGCCTTCATCCTCAGAGTGATGTCGAAAAACATTACCGAATATCACCTTAAGATTGAAGACTGCAACGCCTTCGAAACGTCTGCTATCATATTCAGCAACACCTCAGAACAACATTTTTAGCAAGATTTAAATGGTAAAATAAAAATACTGCACATAATATGTTTTGGTTAACAAATAAATTTGTTTTACTTCTGTATAAATTTAGTCATAATTTTTAAATAAATAAATATAGGTTTATTGGTAGCATCATAGTATGTACATAATATATTTAAATACACTTAAAAAAACACATAAATTACAGAAAATACATTAAAGACAGAAGCTATCAAAAGGTCTGTGGTAATTTTCGTCCTGTGGTAAATAAAATTTTAGATATTTACAATTAATGTGCCAGAGACTGTTATGAGTCATATTTGTGTTAAGAATGTTTACAAACTGTTGTCTTTATTGAGATGACACGCGATATTTACCCATGTTTAACTTAATTATTGAATCAAAATATAAGATACCAACTCATCTTAGAAAGATAACTTTAGATAGTATCTGCATGTACGAGTAAATATTGTAAAAACTTTAAGTCGTCACCGCATGAGACATTTACAGGTAAATAGTGACATCACCCGCAAGCATCGAGATTTTGTATAGAACACCAGTTAAACATGTGTAATCACGTAACTGAGTATTCAATTATCCGTATTTATGTAGAGTATAGAATCTACCGGCGCACAATACAACTTCATAAAAAAGAGAATACATTTATGTATGTAGGTATAGTCGTACAACAATTACTAGTGACTCCATAACGTACAGCGTTTTGGCTTGTCGGTTTAATTGCATGCCATTAACTAACGACTTGTTTTGACATCTAACAAATGTGACGTATATGCTTCATTGAAAAGAGAATCTGATAGTTTAGTCGAATTGACTGAAACATCGTTTACTGGGAATTTGGTAGCAAACTCACACACACGTGGCATAAGACACTTGTCATCCACCCGTGGGTTACATGTTATATCTCCTATGATACCCAAAAAAATAAAAAGTATCATCGTCTAGTTTTTTTTTTATATAAAGGTATTTTTGCTTGCTTGGTTGAAAGAAATTTGTATACAAAGTCCGTGAGGTTGTAGTGTATACAGGGGAACCTACTTAGAAGCCCGCGAAATAAAGGAATATTACTTGTAAAATTGCAAATTGATTTTCTTTCGTTTCGCGGGCTGTCGTTTATAAATAGAGTCTGAGATATTGATCTGTTCAATATTTCAGAATTTATTTAAAAAATTGTATATTTAGCTTTCTTAGTAATGGAGAGTTAGTTGTTTCGGTTAAATACTTATTTCTTGTTCGACTGTTTCATACATTTATCTTTAAGCATTTATTTTTAACCTAGTATAAAATAAATAAAGTTTAATTCAATTATGTCTGTACCTACTTGAATGAATACAAACAGGTAAATTTTATGTACAATATTTTTTTGTACGTTATAAAATTGAAAATATTTTTATGGTCTTCATACATTTTATTTTATTTTTTTGTTTTATTTGGAAATATTTAAAAGTATTTAAAGTGCGTGAATAAATACTTATTCATATTTGCTCGTTTCTCAAAATAAGTATTGTGAATCTATTTCTTCTTTGGGTTGACAATCATCATCATCATCAACAATCATCATCATCTTTGGGTTGACAATCATCATCATCATCTTTGGGTTGATAATCATCATCATAAATAATAATCATCATCTTTGGGTTGACAATCATCATCATCAACAATAATCATCATCTTTGGGTTGACAATCACACGCTATGGTACTGGTATTATTTTTCCTTCATGTTATCATCGAGTGGCTTAAAATAAGCTCGCAATGAAGATATATATTTCAGTATCCATGATTAGGAAAGCATTGATTTCCGTTAAATACTATCGTACTAAACTCAAGAGTGTCGGAAGTCTTGATGAAGTTTCCATCCGTGGTGTTTACATATAGTTAGACACATATATTATTAAAACATTGAACTCTTTTACACTTCCATTGTATATAATACAACTTGGCGGATATATTCTTTATTTACATCTCCTCCAACCATCCACGCTGAAAGATTTTTTGGTATGGAAGACAGGCGTCTTACCAACAATGTAACTGAGGTCGTTATGATTAATTGAATTTCAGTGATTTTCTATAAATCTTATAATCACAACTTTAACACACTTTTTACACTTTTGAAATATGCGTAATAGTTACTAAAGCAGTGTTTCCCAACGTGGGGCCCACGCCCCACAGGGGGGCAATTTGATTTTTAAGGGGGGCACTTCGAAAATTGACTCGTTTAGAGTTTAGTCGTATTTTGATCACTTTGTCGCGTCACCATTACGTAGGGGGGGAGGCATAAGAATTTTAGAAAGGTTTAGGTAGGGCATAGCACAAAAACGTTGGGAAACACTGTACTAAAGCGTCATTTAAAAACGACTTCGGTCAGTACTTAAATTTGGTAAAATATTTTTATGAGATTTTATAATAAATTAAATACAAGTTTTTTAATACTAGTAATACCATTACAATATTTTATCATGTTAGTAATTAATAAGAGCCTTTTATTATAAAATGTATAAAAAAGAGATAATATTGTATGGAAGTATATTAAGTTACACAATTTAAAGGGAAATTGATAAAAACAGTGGACAAGTTTTTCTCAAAAAAAAAATGCCATTCACATGGCTTTACATACATGGAAATGCACTTGTACTTTATTTATTATTTCTCAATGCACTACAATGGAATATTTCTGAGTAGATAACAATTTCATACAGTTTATGATTTAAGTCTGTCAATTTTGCACAATGGGCAATGTTCACAATAAATATGAACACGATATACTTTAAACTGAGTTTTTTTTAGAACTTCGTAATATATTATTCGTTTGGCGTCCTCCATGGGCTAATTGGTAAGACATTTGACTTCCATCCAGGGTTTCGGAATCGATTCCCGATGGTAAAAAAATGAGTTCATCTGATAAGAAACTCACGCGCACTAGATGTACAGTACCCGGCGGTAAGTAATACACATCGGGCTTAAGAAAGAGACTGTCGACCATAATCGGCTAACTTCGGCTTTGTAGAACGTCGTCTCTGTCGCACGATGCGCTAACAGTGCAGTTGACAACGACTGACAAATCGCGATGGAACACGTGTATGAATGAGAGAGACAACGCTCTACAAAGCCGAAGTTAGCCGATTATGGTCGACAGTATCTTTCTTAAGCCCGATGTGTATTACTTACCGCCGGGTACTTGTATACAGTGTTGTTGCTTCTTCACGTGCGATGATAAGCTATGAGTTCTGCACCTACTCTAGTTTTTTTAAACCCGAAGACTTTATCTATAGAGCCGATGACAATGTTGTCTCCCAGCTACGCTCTGCAATATGTTCATATCGCCAATTCGGATATAATAATTAAGGGGTACCAAATTCATTGATGAATAATTTAGTCTTCCAACTTGTAGAAATATCCTGGACAAAAATATTTAGACTTTAAAAAATTTTTTTTTAAGAGTTTCAAATGAATAGCCATAAACAACTTTTATTTATTTGACCTTAGAAATATGGGAAATATAAGAGGAAAATACTGAAGAAGGTTGTTGGAGGATTCTAGAAATATATTTGATAAAAGAAAGGTATATTTACTTAGCTTATAGATACTAGAGACTAAAGGCCCGTTCTCACGGTTCAAGTTTAGTTGACCGATTAAAGTTGATCGAGACGACTTGAATCAGTTTTTGTTCACACGGTTCAAGTTTAGTTGACCGATTAAAGTTGATCGACAAAAGTTGAATACGACAAATCGATAAACTCAGCGGGCATCCAGCGAGTTGTTGATGACTCATAACTTGAACGATATAAAAAGTTGATCGACTCTATTAAAACAAAGGTTCTCACTACAAATTTCATTCAACTTTTGTTGATCAACTTTAATCGGTCCGTTCAACTTGAATTCACATGTTCACACGTTTCGGGCCCGTTCTCACGGTTCAAGTTTAGTTGACCGATAAAAGTTGACCGACAAAAGTTGAATGCAATCTCTAGTGAGAACTTTTGTTTCGATAGACTTGATCAACTTTTTAAAAAGATTGACCCAGTCAAACTTTATCGTTCAAGTTATGAGTCATTCGTCATTTGCTAGAATTGCATTTGCATTTAATTTTCGTCAGTGCAGTATTATGGCACCACTGTTTGCGTGGAAGATTCCATTTTCATAATTATAGAAGCTGAAAAAAAAGTCAACAATCAATTATAGTAGCTGAAAAAAAAAAGTCAACAATGATACCAACAACTCGCCAGATGTCCGCTTCACACCTCAAAGTTCCTCACCGCACTTTTTTTTATACCTGCAGGTATCTTTTTAAAAGTTAACGGCCGGAATATCCCGCCCACCTCAAACTTCCTTTCCGCACTTTTTTATATTTGCACGTGTTCCCTTCGTGAGTGTTTTGTTTTGCTAAAAAATTACGCAGTTCTCACACTTTTTTGTGTCTCTAACATATGTGTGGGTCAGAATAATAGTGGTGTATATCCAGGTTAAGGAGTTTTGAGAAAAATAAGATTTTGTAAAATTTGCTTAGATTAAATAAATACCATTGCTATCATTTTAGAAGCAGTTTTATTTTAAAAATATAATTATTTCACAATATTGGAACGTAATAATTAAGAGAAAATAAAAGTTTTTATTAAGTACAAAAACATTTTAAATCGTGTGAATAAATGGAGATACTTCACTATTATTCTGAAAAAAAGTGAAAATATATATGTTAACAAAATATGACAAAGCATTGTGGTATGATTTTATCTGAAACTAATACAAAATTTTTATTGGAGCATTATTAATCGTATATTATCTCATCATCAGAATCTCTATCCTTGATTTCTGACATAAATGAACGTGTTGCTAGTTCAGTAGGTAGATTTTTATAAAAAATAGCAAAATTAGGTGGGATGAACGATAGTAAATTCATCATGTACCTTTTTTTGGAAGAAGAAATGGATCTTCTGGAATTGTATAATAAATTTTGGTGAACATTTGATAGAACATCGAATCGTCTTCCGGGACCTCTTATGTCTAAATTCACTGAATAAAAATCTACCTCTGTATTGAAAGTTTCCTTAAATTTAAAAATCATGGGAGACGACGTCTCATATCGAAGCCATCGTATTTTTAGCCAATTAAAATCATAACCACAAACTGTTTTTTTTTCTATTTGTAACAGAATCCTCCAGATTTTTTGTAGGTAGAAATTCAGTTCTGTGTACTTCTACCACTTTAAACTTGGGCAGTTTTCGTTTTGCATTTTTAATGATTTATATCCATTATTTGGGCCCAAAAATATAATTATGACTGCGGCTTGATTTTTCGATAATCCCGAACTCCGCATCATTGGGCAAGGAATAGTGCCCAGGAAGTAAAAAATTGTGATCAATAGTTTCTATGGCAATGTTAGTATCCCGAAGTAACTTCATTAATGATAAAGTAAGTTTTATATTTCTATTTTGTCCAATGCATGAATCCGAATACATAATAATGTGTTTGTTAGACGAAGCATTTTCTTTATGTGTTTTATTAACACTGACGCAATATCTTGAGATCCACGCCCACCTTCTTTTTCACCCCAAGTATACATATGTCCCACTCCATTATTAAAACAATGAATGCCAAAGTTGTAAATATAAAGATTTCGTTTGTAATATGTAATAGATATTGTGAGCTTTGGGAATGGAAGAGCTTTTTGGAGATTGAAAGTAATAACGTAACTTTGAGTTATTTCATTTTTATAATCCATTTTCAAACATTCTCTATGTTAGCTTGTCCTGCCTTCCGCAAATGTAGATGTTTTTCATTTATAATACTCGTAACGTTCTTCAACTCCGGATTTACCTTTACTTTCATTTTCATTTCTAATTCATCACACAAACGATGAGTATCTCGGTTAGGTAATTTGAAACTTGGGTTAAACTTTCTGTTAAAAATATGATAATAATATTTGAATTTTTCGGTTCGATTCCATTTTCTTCGTATTGTCCCTTATACAAATCGTACATTTTGCGGAGAGTCAATGCCGGATTCAAGTGGTTTCTGTTCGAATTCTGTACTCTGGAGTAATGGCTTTGGTAGGCTAGAAAGGAATTAATATGTGCAACTATATCGGAATCATCTAGTTTTCTGGTGGAAGTTTTTCCGCGTTCGTCAACAGTTTCCTGAACATTTTTTCTTGGAAATACATATTTACTATATAGCCTGCCATCGCTTATTTGAAACGTATTTAAGAAAAACGTTTTGCATACTTCGACCCTTTATCTTCCAATTTCAAAAAGTAAGAAAATGAAATTGTTTTCCCTTAACGTGAGTTATCCGCGGGACGTTTGCGGTGCGGTGCGGTGTACTAGTTTAGATTGGACCAGGCCGAAAATAAATGAATTTTGAATACCATAATCACCTAATTTCCAAAATGAATAAAAATTTTTTTTCCTCTCGTCTTCTTTTATTTTTTCAATGCATTTTTTATGCATTTGCAATCTTTGTTTACAAATATTTTTTTTATCACAACATTTGCTTTCTTGGTGACATATTCTTGGCCACAGTTTCGTAATCTTTTACGTTGATTAATTTTCCCGTCTTTTTTGACGTCTTAACATTTTCTTAGTTTTCTTGACCTCTTGACCTTCATTTTCCTGATTATCATCAGCTTGTTGGTTCATTCCTGACATCTGCTCGGCCTCAGATACACCTAAAAAATAGTATAATAACAAATTTCATGCCCCCTAACTTTACGTTTTAAATATGTGAAATTTAGATAAATAATTAAAATATGTTAGCTTTTTAAAGGTGGGATAAACATAATACGGTCAAAAACATAACCTTTAAATATTATCATCTCTATAAAGTGCTTTAAAATACTCAATGTTGGAATTATAAATGTTATTTTCAAAACGACGTTTCTTACGATTTTTGCTCATGTTAAATAAAATTGTTTTTAGTTCTTCTTTTAACAAAATAGTTATTGTCTGCACAACTTCACACACAACTGCTTTCGACGCCATTTTTAATTAACTGAATAGTTTCAACTTGAAAGCAAATGGCGACACTTGAACGATAAAGTTTGACTGGGTCAACTTTTAGTTGATCAACTAAAAAGTTGATCAACTTTATTAAAACAAAGGTTCTCACGTCAAATTTCATTCAACTTTTGTTGATCAACTTTTATCGGTCAACTAAACTTGAACCGTGAGAACACGCCATAAGGCTTTTTTACTCGATCACAGTCATATTACTCATACATAGATAAGCTTGTCAAGGTATTGTATAGAGTCACTCCAGAGTTACGTATTGGGATTCGTACGTTTCGTGGTACAGTGGGCATGATCTTAAGATAAATGCCGGAGAATTTTTGGCTAAGGCTTTTGAATCAATCAATAGATATTAGCTATGGAAAATCCTTAAGAAAATAAATTACAGACAGGCTTTATGTTACAGAAAACTTAGTGTCACGGAAATTGAAATGCTATATAGGACTAATGAGGGACTTTGTAATACGCACAAACTACGAGCCTAAACTAGAGTTGCTCACAGATTCGGCTAAATTTCTACTCGACTGTAGTCATACCACGAGTCGCCTTTAGTTCAACCGTGAACTAAGCGTAGCATGCCCGTGGTATTGCAGGCATACATTTTTTGACGATGTATCAAGTTACAATTTGTTGTGAAGTTCATGCAAGTAAGTTCGTGGTATGGGTGTGATCATATTTTCTAAAGCTGGTGCATTTTAAACTATCGGTATAATCGGCCTTCACTTGAGCAAGAGGAAGACTGTCAGTCAACTCTGTGGATCAAGGATAAATGTACCAGTTCATTTTGTGCATGGTGTTGCATTCTAAGAAGCGTATTCATCCGGTAGTTCAAAAGGCAAAGATATTCAAGACACTATGATAGAATTAATTTACAACAGCCTTCATTAAGTAGATACAATGATGTACAACAACACTGTCACACTTAGAATGTTAATCATCTAATAAGTTTCAAAGAAATAAGTATTATATCAAAATGAAATTATTTCGGAATGAGCATCCGCCAAAATCAAATACCAGACGCCAGGCTAACCGTAGATGCCGGTTTTCTAAATATTCAATGTCATTGTTTTGGCTGCCTGCATATACAAATATGAATTTATGGTGTATTTATTTTGAAAACAACGTGGGTGAAATCCTCTACTTCTTTTCGGAACCCAGAATGTTTACAACCGTTTCATTTTTTAATGGCTATTCGTCTCAATTTGGGTTTTTCCAGCCAGAAAACAATCATTAGTTCGATGAATATGACCTAAAAGCACAATCAAAGTAAACTTTCGTTATCAAAGTACAACCTGTTAAATTGTCTTGCCATTCAGTACCACCTGTTAAATTATCTTGCCATTCAGTTATCAAAGTACAACCTGTTAAATTGTCTTGCCATTCAGGATTGAAATATTCCTTCAACAAATTCACGAGAAATATTTGACTATACGAATATGTCTCATTCTAATTAAGGCCAGAGCCGTGGTATAAGAGTAAGCATTCATACAAAGCAAGCGGGCATCCCGTTTTTAAATCTTGTCAGATTACCTTCTGGACTACATTGATTTTTGGATCTTATTTCACATAAATTTATGCTTTTCTGTAGTTTATTGGTTACTTCACGTGAATTCTTCCAATTTTTCTCCTCCTCGAATAATGGCCGGGAAATCCTATATATGAAGAAGTATATGCCACAAGTGATGTACACTTCATGTGGCCATTTATTGTTGGTATTTTGGACATACTAAAAGTAACTCGGTCCGAGACTACTGTTACCTAGGGATATAATATGGAGTGCAACTACTCGTATTTCGCAACTAAACTACATGATTTACAAAAAAAAATATTTACAATAAGATGAAATTAGATATGCATTAAGCGAACGAATCTTCTTCCTGGCACTGCCCCAACTCATTGCCTAGGTAGGCTGTTGGGGTCGGCTCTTCTCGTTCTCAGGCTGTATATTCTTCAGTTCTGAGTGTCGCTTTCATCTAAGCCGTTTCTCTGCAGGATTTTGGAGCATTTGGATCTCTTCCCGCTTACTATATATGTCAGTGACCCCCAGGCTACCACGAATGCGTGAGCTCTTAATTTTATCTTTTAGTGATACTCCTGCCGACCACCTAAGCATTCGCATTTCTGCTGTTTCAAGTTGCCTAGAGTAGGAGCTGTACACAGTCCAGTATTCGGAGCCATACATAATTGCGGGTCTAACGATAGTCTGATATACTTTTCCTTTCAGTTTTATAGGCATTTTTGGGTCACACAAGACTCCTGTTACCGATCTGAATTTCATCCATCCCACAATTATTCTATGGTCAACATCCGCGGCGACATTAAGCGAACGAATGTTTTCAATTTAAAATGATGACGATCGATGTGGATATACATATATTATTATGATTTTTTTAGTTGATCTAACGTATGATGCTCTATTAGTCAATACAAAATGACGTTGTATAAATCAGCTATACGAAAGGCTGCCTCAGAATCGATATTCTATTTACGATGTTCTTTAAATTGGAACTTTAGGTTTGCTCTGTCAAGACTAAAGCTTTCTGAGCAGCTGTGCCCTAGTAGTTAAGACGTCTGAATTCTATCAAAGGTTTTTGGATTCGATTCGGATCAGAATGTACCAGAAACAAGGAAATAGCACGCTTTCAACTACGCTCGTTTAAAAACGTTGTTTTGAAATATTTAAACCAATAATATTTTATTTTACGGTGAATTGTTATAATAGCGTTCAAACTATCTTATTCATGTGTTAAACTATTACCTTCTTTAGGTAATCCATTAGTAATATCAAACCAATTTGGTTCGTTAATACTTTGTTTCAGTTGATTTGTGTTAATGTTATTCGATTATTCAAAAATACGTATGAAATTAAACAAAACATTTTTCAATCAACAGCTTAGATAATTTAAACGCATTAAAAATATACAATAATTGTTGTATTTTTGCCCAATTACGCTTATCATTCTGGGTCACTGCGGCATTATTTTCAATATATTACCGTTTTCGAACTCAATTTGTTTCGTAGCACGTCGGATTTTATTGTTCATTCTTTGACTCTGGAACCAACTGCCATCTAATAAAAGACTGTAACATGGTTGGCATGCTTCAAAAAGCGAATTAATAAATATACGAGTATCATCTTCCTTCAGTGACGTTTTTAACCTGGTTTTGCATCATTCTTTTTTCTAATCCACATTTCCTTATCCTGGTCCATCGATTACATTGTAACATTTGTATTTATTTTTATATATGACATTAATTTTTGATGTGTGTATTATTTAATTTGTTTGTGTAATTTTGGTATTGTACGGTTTAAAATTCAGAGAAATCGTAGGATTTGTATGAGAAAGTGTATTGATGTAAAAGAGACGAATAATATGTGTGGCGAGAAAAGAAAGTCTGACGTTCTACCCTCTTTGCCTACCCTGACAGGGAAATTACGTGATGGTATGTATAGTGTTTTTCTCTAATATCAATAATGTTCATCCCCCATATATCGTTCAAAACATTGTAAAAAATGTGTATAGTTCGTTGGAAGAGATTACATCTTGGAAATAAACCTGCTTTATTGAATACAGCACATTTATTTAAATAAATAAATAGGCTTCTTTGTTTATATGCTTATAAAAGAGGAAAGTGCTCTTGAGGTAATTTTTTTTTTCGAAATAGTGCTATAAAAATCATAAATTTGTGTACACGTTTAACTATTTTTTTGTTTATTTAACACTCCATGTACTCGTAATTATACCAGCAAAAATTTCAATTCAATTTCAAGCATTATATTTTTAATATTTATCAAAGTTTTGTAGATTATATCGGCTCTGAGTATATCTGGGATAGATGTTTTTCGTGCAATCGTTTAACTCGATAAAATATGGTTCCCCAAATAATGAGTTAAGAACGTGTTTCAGACTTCGGCCACTTTCTTCAGTGCAATGAACTGGACCAAGCGCATCGCTCTGCCCCGTGAGTGTTTCGGACTCGTCAAAATAACTAGCAATTCCCGACTTGAGAGAATTTTTTGCTATTATTTTTTTACAAGAAATATTACTAGACATTTAATTTTAAATAATTTTTAATATTTATAATCAAACAATTACTATAGGAAACACATCGTTATCCCTATAGATTTTTTTTCTCACTGTGCGTAAAATCTTCCGCCATTTTCTCGGATTTTTCCCATCTTCTCCTATTGGGTCCCAATGACAGTTTAGAAACTTAATATTTACACCAATTGTATAACAATTGTGTTTCTTTTTTAAACAAAAAAATGGAAGAACAAATAAACTTCTTCATAAAAAGACATGACACACTATAATCGTGTTTCCGAGGCGAGAGGCTTCGATAATAGGGTCGTTCATATGCGGAAGAAAAAAACACAAGTAAAATATTGATTATATTAAAAAAAAAACGCATTGTAAAAAAATAAGGCATATTGTTTTATTTTTTTAATCTGCCGTTTAAAACTGCTAAATATTAAAACACAAATGACCTTGTGAATCTTCAAAACAAACACTTGCCTGTAACGAATCGGCACAAAAATAGTCGATGTCGCCGAATGACCATGGCAGACAAAAAATACTTCGCAATTGCAACGCTCAATTAGTTCTTCGGAATAATGTTTTGTTGGTAAATAAAGAGCTTTATAATATGAACAGTCAGCATAAAATGGAATGTTTTTATTTCCTTAAAAAATATTGTTGACTGTTTATTAACAGTATAATAAATTGAATTAATCTTTCTATAATCTTCACTCTTCCCCTCCGTCTACAAAATGCATTGATAAACAAAAAATGTCTTACCTCAACATTTTAAGTAGATTTTGATAGAAACACTACCTATAGCAAAGGGCCTTATGTCGCAACTTGAGAAAAATTTTAATGAACTTTCTTCGTTCGTGATCAGGAGACTTCGAAACTACCCTCAGTTGAAAATTGTAAATGTATTTATTTATTACTGGCGTATAATGAAATGTTTCCAATATAATGGTGTAATTTGTTCGGAAGAAATGGTCGATTAACTACAGGGCACTATAATATATTTTTCTGTCACACACAGAAGAAATCTACCTTATTCTTGAGACCAGTTCGGAGAAAATTATCAATTTTGCAGGTTTTGGATATAAAAACAACCTTTTATTTCAAAATTTCCCACACTGTTCAAATATATGCATACAAACTATAAAAAAAAAATGGAAGGCATCAAAGTAGAAAATTGGAATCTCCCAAAAAACACTCATGGACAGAGCTGATAAACAGAAATTGAAGACTACAATTATGAGGATTCTCTGCAGCCAGGACGCACGATAGTTGTTGCCAATGAGAATGCAGCCCGAGCGGCAAAATTTGAAGCGAGTCGTGATATGACAAAAATAAGTTGAAAACAAATTAATTTCGTCAACGAGAGGGGAAGTTTTGTTGGCGTAGCGAGTTCGGTCCTAGGTCCCGGTTTTACTTTATATTATTTTTAATATTTATTGGTGTTCAGAAATTACCTAACACTAAGCGTTTTTTAAGCTGGCAATTGTTCCTAAATAGTGTTGTATAAGTCCTGAGGTATTTAATAACTTAGTCGATTCACAAAATATTTTATCAATTACTATTTCGTTAAAATTATTTTTTTCAATCGCGAGTGAGGCTAAGCTATTGTATTAAAATACTGACAATTATTGTCGGGTAGCCATACTTGTTTTAATGTTCCGATAGGTTAATTCAATAAATACATCTTATAAGTCTTCTTGGTTCATTTGATATAAAATATATATTTTTTTCCGTTTCATTGATACACAAGTCATCCTAGTGTAACAAATTACACTCATAAAGTTACAGTCGTTATATTCGTTCTGAATTTACCTTGACCCACACACGAGTTCCAAATTTATTATGAAATTAAATGTTTATAATATTAAGAGTGTGTCAAGTTATCGCGCGTCTTACAAACATAACTTCATTATTAATATTGATATTTTCATCTCAAAGCATTTTGAACAGGGAGAATTGCCCAAACTCTAGTTCGGAAATTCTAGGACGAGTCCTGTGACAGCTCACAAATTTGCCCCAATACAACCTTATGTAATGTACTGACCTAAATGACTTGCTATTTATTAGAATTGAGGCTTATATTAAAGTTGATAAAATAATTAAAATTACTGCACATCGTTACAAGGTTGTATTGGGGAAAATTTGTGAGCTGTCACAGAACTCATCCTAGAATTTTCGAACTATAAAAAAATAGAGATTTACAGTTTTCGTTTATTACATAACCGTTGTACACAGCACAATCTGGCGGGCTAATTTTCATACGTCAACTTGTTTTTTTTCGCCCTCTGTCTAGATAACTTAAGTCAATATTTTAATTGTATCTAATGTGTTGAAATTTTAATTTATCATTTTATAGTTCAGTGTGGCCTAAATCCTATTTCCATAGTCAGTACAAGAATTTCGATCTTCTGGAATGTATCTTTCAATTTTGTAGAAGTTTCTCACCTTAATTTGTGCGATTTCGATTAACGTGTATTTTCTTGGAACATGTGTACTGCTTAAATCGAGTGACGGGTGTATTTCGTTCCTAGTATGAAATTAGTTCATTTTTACAACACTGGTTAATTTATTCAGTTATATGTATTTCAAATAACAGCAAAAAATTTTAGATTTTGAATTGATGTATTTTCGTACGTGTATGTTATTATACCAACGTGTCATATACAGAATAGTGTGATAAATTACCTCAACTTCTTAGGTTTTATTACCTCCACACTATACAAGTACTTATGTCACAAGAAATACTTAATTCATAGTTATCAGCTTGTTCAAACTTTTGGGTAGAAATAAGTCAATAGAACACTTTGCGCTGTTTCAACAACTGTTTTGTAGCACTTGTTTTACCAAAAATATTTTCTTTATCAAATACAAATATCCTCTTTGTTGAGCTGGCGGAGGTCAAAAGTTAGCACGGTGGGTAGTGCAAGAGATACATCAATTTCCAAGTTGAACAAGTTAGAGATACCATACCCACTGCGTCCATAGCATAGTCAGGCGATGTTACCGTTAAAATTTGCTACCCTCAGTAATATGTCAACTAGAGTGGATAGAAGACGTGTTGTGTTATATTTTGAAGTATAATTTTTTTTAGTAACAAATAAGTCATTGTAATTTGTTTTTATCAAACACTGTTTATTCCACTCTTTGTAACGGTATAACCCTACCGGAATCAAGGGTTTCCCCTCAACATCAAAGGACCACAAACAATACTTCTTTGTGGTCCTCTGATGTTGAGGGGGAAAGCCTTGGAACCGGTAGGGGTTATACCGTTACAAAGAGTTGAATAAACAGTGTTTGATAAAACAAATTACAATGTCTTTAAACGTCCACAACGTTAATGCCTTAACTATAAACATATACAAATAAATCATTTTGAATGAACAATTCGGATAGGTTGAACGGTACCATATGAATAAATGTGTCAATGTGAATTGAATTGTCATTTTGAATCAACAATTCAGATAAGTTGAAGGTACTATGCGACGGAATGTATCCATGTGAAATAAATTGTAATTTTGAATCAACAATTCAGATAAGTTGAAGGGTATCATACTACTGAATAAACATTACTGTGCCAAAATGACAATTCAGGTAAATTGAAGGGTACCATATGACTTAATGTATCCATGCGAATTAAATTGTTATTTTGAATCAATAATTCAGATATGTTGAAGGGTACCTTCCATACGACTAATGTATCCATGTGAATTAAATCATAATTTTGATCCAAACAATTCAGATAAGTTGAGGGTACCATGCGACTGAATGTATCCATGTGAACTAAATTGTAATTTTGAATCAACAATTCAGATATGTTGAAGGATACCACACGACTTAATGTATCCATGTGAATTAAATTGTAATTTTGAACCAACAATTCAGATAAGTTGAAGGGTACAATACAACTGAATATACAATACATTCATGTGACAAAATGACAATTCATATAACTTGAAGGGAATTATATGAATTGTCATTATTTTACGACTGAGTGTATCCATGTGGATTAAATTGTAATTTTGAACCAACAATTCAGATAAGTTGAAGGGTGCCATACAACTGAATATACTCGTACAATACATTCATGTGACAAAATGACAATTCATATAACTTGAAGGGAGTTATATGAATTGTCATTATTTTACGACTGAGTGTATCCATGTGGATTAAATTGTAATTTTGAACCAACAATTCAGATAAGTTGAAGGGTGCCATACAACTGAATATACTCGTACAATACATTCATGTGACAAAATGACAATTCATATAACTTGAAGGGAGTTATATGAATTGTCATTATTTTACGACTGAGTGTATCCATGTGGATTAAATTGTCATTTTGATAGATGTATTGATTTCTTACCCATAAATTTAAATTTAATAAAATATTTGTTTGAGTATTGAATAAATAACTGTTTGCACGCGTATGGCATGGCATTGCGTAAATATTAATAAATACATTAAATCGCAAACATTAAACACATGTTGATCGCCAATATTTTAATACGCCAAGAATATACATAACGTTTGTAGGCTGTAACATATGTGTGTATCATATGTTACATTGTTCGAAATGGATCAATGATATCTTTAAATGGATCATTGATATATTGTATTTATTTCAGAATACTCTGACCTAAAAGGGGCCAGACAAGGTCACTGTATGAATATCTTGTGATTCTCATCTCAATACAGAGGCGCAACAATTTAAATATAATTCGATTTTACTTATACACAACAAGATATCGTGTTATGTTATTTTCAAGTTAATTTAAAATATATATAT
>CATKWJ010001158.1:0-33890 GCA_949825065.1 Odontocerum albicorne
CATGATAAAATATTAGAATGTATAATAACATGCTTACTTACTTGCTTTACAAAACAACCGAAAAGATTCACGTTTGGACAAAACCTTCGATATGTAAATAAATAAGATTTAAAAAATTTTTCATTGGACGACTCGAGTTACAAATAAGTAAAAGTGCTTGTGCTTATAAGCAAAGAACAAGAATCGTTACTGTAACTGTAAAAGTGTGCATATTGCTATACTTTGGTGTTACATTAAGATGTTTAACCTATCTGAATGGTTTGGGTGTAGTTTGAATGAAGTGCAGTCAACAGATTGACACGATTATGACTTCAAAAGGAAGAAGTTGTATAAATTTGCCCAGAAAAGAGTGCAATATATTGAATTTGCCGACTCTCATTAAACTTTGCTATCGTATCTATTGGTTTGATCTATAGAGAGAAATATTTATAAAAATGCACTCGCACACAATGTAACTCGCACACAATAAACCAATATACTAACAAAAAGTAATTATTGTTTCACATAATGGAGGCAATTTATTGCAATGACGGAATTTACTACGATTGTCATTTTGTGACATTGAGATTTGTTGATTATTCAGTAATATGGCCAACTTTATATCACTTCCACCTTTAAAAAATATATATTTTAATATACATGTATATGCTAGAATTAAAAAAAAAAATTCAAAAGTGACTTATTATAATAAAAAAAAATAGTCCAAATTAAAACACAAAGAAAAAGTAATTTTTCATTCTGTTTTCGTACATGATATAACCGTAAGTTTTCCCTTCACAAACTTTTCATTTCTCCTCATTTTGACAGACAGGTCCAAACTTCATCTGTGGCAGGTGTATTTTATCGTCTATTTTAAGAGTGATTCATTGTTACAATTAAAAGGGTTAAAACAGGGATCGGCAAACTTATCATACATATAAGCTGATTATAAAAGTGAGGTTTGACTATCTACCACGCATTTTTCTAAAACAAAGTATGCCAAAACATGAATTCAATTGCATTGTTAAGTGATAAACGAATCTTGAAGCATTTTAAACTCAGTCGCATAAAATATTAATATTAAAATGGTGCTGGGCAAGAAATATTTTTAAACAAGTTGTTTGACCGTTGGACGAAGAACCTACGTGAAAAGATTTTGTGATTTAACAATCCATCAGATCAATGGAGTGACCCCTAGAAAAGTAGTGAGATAAAATTAAGGAGACTGTGTGGGAGTAAATTGGATGCAATGGGCCGAAAAATAAGTAATTTAAGGAATTTATGGGTGGTTTATAGTCATAATCGGACATACTCAGGCTTATGATGACTAAAATACATGAACTTAAGGAGTTCAATCTAAGAAGCGCATTGACATCAGAATGTCTTTGTTTAATAATGTTACATATTTTCTTGGTGTGAAGGTGAATACGCTGAAGTTATGCAGGCTGTTTACTCCTTATCGTATAGATAACTGATGTTTTGTATGGATGACGTTATTCTTGGCTAAGAAAAAAAAAAACACGTAACTGATTGAATGTACAGAGCTTCTCCTGCCGAGGCCATGGAGTATTTTCTCGATCAGATGGGAAGACTCAAAGAATTTGGTTTGACATTTTGTGAATCGTGGGTGGGAGAGGCTCGATTTAGACGAGGGTGCTAATGAAAATATTTGAGCTGCTTGAAATATTAGACCTCATTCAGCTTTCAGACCTCATTCAGCCTGAATGTAGGTATTTAGTAGGACTGTGAGAATATCACAAAGAAAATAATGATGGAGATGGTAGAACAATATTAAGAAGGCTGTTGAGGAAAACTTGATTCAGAGACAGGGGAGAAAATATATCATTATCTTACAGAGGAACGAGATGTGATGAAGATGATGATGACCTACAATAACATTGAAGGAAGATTTCTTTTTTACATGTTACCGTTCTACATATCCTATTTATGGTCTTGACATATTAATTAGCAATAATATACAGCATTTTTATTGGCTCCAGTAATCGTGCTTTTGGACTAAGAACCATTCAAGCAGGCACAGAAGTCGCGGTTCATCATAGCGCATGTGGGTTACACTAACTCATATGTTGAGATAACAATACTCGTCATGTGCAAGTATTATGTCTTGAAGAACTCTTTTAGCAGACCGGGAAATAAATTTTGGGTTCCATCGGGAATCGTACCCGAACCCTCGAGTGAAAATCAAACGTCTTAACAACTAGGCCACGAAGGTCATCAAGTTGTTTGAAGAAAGATACCTACGTAGCTTTGGAATTGGGTTATGAGTCAATCATCTCTCATTTGTTCTATATACTGTACTGCCAAAATCGAAATCACAGCTTGGTTAGCGGCAGGTTTCGCAAATCCTTAGGGGAAGGTTACTTAACACAACCTTCTTAATTTTATTAAAATTTGCTACTTTTATCCTCGACTGAAAAATTACTTGTTTGCCGATACCTGAGATAAAAAGGATTTAATTTTCTGTATTTAAATTGTGTTTAAAGTTTTTTTCTGCCCGTCTACTTAGTTACGGTGAAAAAGAATCTTTTGTTTTCATTCCAACGAATCTGATTGAAAATTTGGATTCGATTTGAGTATTTCACTTCAAACGAATGTTTATTTTATTTTCAGGTTTGTTATTGAATCAATTTATATTTAATAAAAGAAAAACCCAAAACTCATAGCTATGCGTATTTATTTAAAAGCTTCAATAATTTTTTCTTTGCACTTTGCAAATTTATTTAGCGCGTTGTTTAAGTTTAAAAAATGTGGATTTATTACTTGAATTTGATTTTATTGATTGTTAAAAATCAACGTTCAACAGCATAATGGCGATCTCCGTAATCTAGCGGTAACATTTTAGACTTCCACTCGGGGGTTTTGGGTTCAATTCCCAATGGTACCAAAAAATGGTACCAGTCAGGTAATAATACTCGCACGCGGCTAACAGTAATGTTACTGACACGTTTTATGACGAACCCCGAGTTTCGTACCCACTCCTGAGGTTCTATACCCGAGGGCTCACATACTTGGGTCGAAGAAAATATTGTCTCCCAGCCACGCTTTTCAATATACCCATAACACTCATTCAAATAAAATGAAAAAAAAGACAATTTAATTGGTCTATTAACTGGCCTGTTTAAAATAAGTTGGTCAAGGTAATTAATTTATTAAAAACATAAATTTTACTAAATATTCATTCAATCAACATATTTGCACATCGCTTGAAATATATAATATGACAAAAACATTATTTTTGGTATATCTAAATTTATTAAAAAACCTAAATCAATCACGTATGTGTCAAAATATCAATCAATATAAATGAGTTTAGATATAAGGTTTAAATTTTCTGGATTTTTCAATATAATCCCATAGAAAGTGACTGAACATTATTATGAAATGAAATGCATTTAAATTGCAGACACATATATCTAACTTCAGTTATGTAGTAGCGAAGTTAAAATACTAGAGAGGGTGAAAAGTTCAGCACGGTGTACCCATTTTTAGCTTTTGTTCGAAGTTTAGCATAGTCTAGGCATGAAGTAGACCAGGGCGATCATTTTTATGCACTTTGCCTCAGTACATGCAGCTAAGGCGAGTAATGCATCGATGGTTATGCTTTTAAAGTGCCTTAAAATATTCAGCAGGCACTTAAGCTCCGACACATAAATACATCAGATCATATCCGATGCCTTTGAATTTACAATATGGGCACTAAAATGTACAATACAATACCATCTTGAAGGTATCAGGTATATTACTTAGTGCACTCTAATGTCGGAATTTCACATAAAGATGTTCAAATCCAGAAAGGGACGTGTTGGGTTAGAAATATACAACCGTTAGAGAGAGAGACCGAATATTTTTCTCGAATGACTTTAAAAACAATTCCGCGATATTAAATAGTTGCATGGTAATTTAAACAGAAAACTTATTTAACTCTTTTTTGATATTTTTGTTTCTTTATGGGTGTTTACTAGATAGCCTGTTAGTTTCAATATACATTCAATTATATATTGGGTTGCTCGGAAAGGAATTTCGTATTTGTAAGTCAAATTACATACATACCATCACGCAATTTCCCTGTCAAAGTAGGCACAGCGGACAGAGTACCAGTCTTTCATATCTTGATACACATCCTTTGCCTCTTCTGCATCAACTCCTCATACAACTCCTTCGATTTCTTTAACTTAATACGTTTTCATATTTCCAAATATTATTCACTTGATCCAACCTGACTTTCTTTGGTCTTCCTCAACCACGCTTTATACTCATATTTATTATTTATTTTATGTATTTTACACTTGACAAGAAATGTACACTATTTGCGAAAAAACAACAGGTAATTTAATTTGGACACACCATTTTAATGAATCTGGGTTTGTTGCCTTTCATTTGTCGTGTCCCCAGTAAACTAGACTTTTGCCTTTATCTCACTGAGGACATGATTTGATATTTATACGGTATGTTTGTTTTGTCAGTCTTTCTTAATTAAATTGTAAAATATTTGCACTGAGAAGAACATACGAAGTGACCATGTATGACTGAATACAAAATTAAGTGATTAAGGATGAATGTGAACTTAAGGCTGATGTATTAAGTAAGACGAAAATGATTATTCTGAGATCGTTTAGGCATGAAGAACGAATGAATGAAGAAATTCTAATAAAAAAAAAATTCAGTGCAAATGACATTTTGAAAGAGGGAAATATAAAAATCAGAGAAATCGTAGGAGTTATAAGAAGAATGTGTTTGGGTTTAAGGAAGACGAAATACGTCTGGCGCTCTTTCCTCTCTGCCTGCTCTGATAAGGAACCGCTGTGGCTTTGTATTTTCCTTTCATTAATTTTAGTGATTATTATTTTTGGTCATCATAAGGACTATGATATATATTATATTATATACATAACAAAAGGACTCGATGAAGCGACGAGACATTTACATGGATATCACGTATAGTATTCAATTCAATAAGACCATCATGTAAACGCACAATATGAACTGTATTGCAGCGATGTGTTAGATATTACGAGTATATTAAATAGACGGCATGGCACGGTTGCCATTAACTAGAATAGAGGTTATCACGAAAGCTGACGTTCGGGGAGGACAGAATGAGGACATGTTCAGTAGCAGGGGTGAAGTGAGGCTGTACAAGTCTCCTTATTGTTTTCCCTTGAGATATAACAGCCAGTGGAAAATGTGATCACCTTTACTGTAATGGGGTTTATGGTATTTTTTTGAGAACTAAACAAATCGATTGGATGTACAGTTGTTTCAAAACATATTTCGAGACAATTTTTTGGGAGATCATACAAGTACAATAACAATCTTAATACCTTTTTTCCTAGAGATTTATTTTTCTCACATATGTTTTACTTTTCTTCTGTATTATTTTCGCTCACTAAATTTAAGACACGATTATATTTATCAAAATACGAGTATACCTGACAAGTGGCCTAGTTTGGTGAAGTCAATTTTTTCCGACTTGAGGGTTTCGTTGAAACCCAAATTTGTTAAAATGGATTCCAGTTTGGTTTTCCTCTTAATTGTTGGTTGGAAGAGATTACCATAAAGCTATACGTCCGTTAGGTTATACTGTATACAAGGATCGATCGATAGGCTATCGCTCGTGATCAAGTTTGATTTTCAGTCATTCTGTGGATGGAAGACGCCTGTGCGTGTATTGGTTTATTATGTACAAACTGTTGCACTTTTGCAATCACATATTGTTAACAGTTTAAACCCAAAGTTCGAGGATATTAAACATCCAAGACGATCGTCATGTTCAATCTGTTGCAGCTTTTCGTAAGCAGTTTTATATAGCCGTTTTTGTGTTGTTTAACAGCACTACAAAACATGACAAGTTGTATATAAGTTACAGAAAAACACAAATTCACATGTAAAATTGTTTAAGAATAAAACTATGGTATACAAGTATAACACAATATAATACTAATTGAGAAACAAAAATTGGTTGATTGAAAAAAAAATGTATGCAATAAATCTGCAAAAATGTATTCCAATTTTACAGTTCCCCATTGCACCTGTTGGTACCGCTCGTCGACAAAAAACAACACTCGCTCACGTCTAGCCGTTGGAAGTAACATATTGTTACCAGACAAATTCATTAACCCGACTGGAATCTACGTTTTATTTGCTTTTTTTGCTACTATTTGTACTGAAATATGTGAGAACATCAAATAATACTAGTTTTCAATAAAATAACACAAAAGAAAAATTAAACCATCTTTGTATTGGTCTATCATGTGATATACTTTTAGTAAACATAAATCAGAATTTGTGAACATATATATATATGGAAAGTTAACCAGTTAAAAACAAAACTTATAGTCGGGTGCTGACTTGTATGTCAGGATTTCTTTGAGAAGTTTAAGAAAGATGGTTTACCAAATCATTAGGATATCCTGATAGTTGTCGTTAAAAATGATGGATGATTCATTTTCTTCGAGAAAAATAAAAAGTGCGTACCATTTGCAAATGTAGAATACGTTTTACATTTGTCAATTTTATGTTACTCACTTTTTCATAGAAATGATTTATATTCTAACACGCGAAATTTTCAAGTCTATTCGTTTATGAAAAAATATGTGATTTTTCTGAGATGAGATATGTGAATATTTAATACTGTGCGTTATGAGTTTTTAAAAAAAAAGCGGTACGAGGGAGAAATAAATTTTATTTAAATTGTTCAATATATTTATTAGGGTTTTTATATGAAATATTATATTTTTAATATGAATTCAAGGCTAAGTAATTGAATTGAAACGGATATAAGTAAAAAATGTTCATATTTTGATGAAATTGTTATGAAAGTTAAAAATTATTTCGAATTTATTAAGTTTTGAAATTTACTTCTCTAAAGTAACCAACAAAATATTATAGATATTATTATATATTTTATTAGTTTTAGTTTTAAATTTGTAATTTATTGCATTGATTTAAAAAATATTTAAATCGAATTAAAAATTAACTTAAAAATATTTCACACACATTGAGACAAATATTTAAAGGCAAAATAGTGACAGATCCTCAGTGACGACCTCCTTGGTTGAGTTGGTAAAATGTCTATATTTTAATTCGGGAATTGCGAATTGATTCCAGTGGGTACTCAACTTTTTCTTAAAAATGGTTCCAGTCTGGTTTTTATTTCATCCTCTTTCTGGTTGGTTGGAAGATATTGCCACACGGCAATACGTCCGCCAGATTATACTGTATGCAACAAAAGTGTAATATAACATAATGAAATTGTGTATTTTTCGGCTAAATTGAATGAAATAAAAAAAAATATTGTCACGTCTTTTTTAACTCTTAAATAATATAAAACTATTTGGCATTTCAACAGGGAAAGAGTGAAGAGTGTTTGCAATTCTCCGCATATATGCATAATGTCGTGCTTGTTGAATTTCTCATAAATTATTGCACGGAAATGGTTTTAATTAATATGATAAATTTGAGACAATCTTTTAGAATTGTGTATATGATGATGTAAGTTGCATACATATATGAGAAATATACGAATTAAATAAAATAAAATAATAAAAATATATAGCCTTTAACAAATGTTTGTACTATATATTACTTAATTAAATAAAAAAAAGTATGATACACTATATTATTTCTAAAAGCATAAAGCAGAAAATATAACATGTAAACATAACTTAAGTATTTGAAGTAGTTAATCGTATTTTACTCAAAACCGAAAAAGTTGCCCAGAACGGGGTTTGCACCTTGACGTCTCATACTTTTAAAATTTCAGCTAAGGTCGAAGAGATTACCTTTTAACAATAAACCCGCTATATTGTTTATTGTACAATAAAGTGTATAAGTGAATTGAATTGTGTATTTGTGCTTTTGGGATCAACAAAGCTTTGCTTTTTATGACAACGAGTAGTAAAGTTTGTAGTAAAAAAAACTTACTTATTGTAAAGGACAATATCCGGCAGCCAAATATGTTCAGAAGGCACGTGAAGTGTGTCGACTCCTCCATAGTCATCTGGGTTCCACTTCAGTTTGTAATCATTCCATTCCTGGAAAAAAATAAAACAATGAATCAATTAATCATGTATCAAGTATATAGTTAACATATATACATCATTAGAGCAATAAAATCATCACGAAAACATATCCTCGAAAAAATCAAATGTTGTTTCTTATCAATTGGTATTAATTGAAAGGATTCAAACTCGTACACGCTAACAGGTGTGTGATAGTATTTCTAACATGTATGATGCCGAATAGTGAGTGTCTACTTTGGTGGTTCTTAAAAATATGAAATACTGAATGGAGCCGAAGACAGTGTTCTCTCCAGGCCATATTTTAATATCCATTCTTATTACTAAATTATTATACAAAAAATATCACGTAATAATGTTTCATAATTAGGAAATAACACGTATACAGAGGTCTACATCAAGTACAACTACGAATAAAGAGTTCTTTACGTAAATCACATTTTATTAGACAAAAACACTTTCAAAGCTGAATATTTAAAAAGAATCATAATTTAATTATGAAATTTTTAAAAAGTCACAAATCTAATCGAATACCACACGATCTATTTGAGAACAAATACTTATTTCGAAGGTTTTCTTTCGTGGGTTCAAGAATCATCTCTTTTTAATTATTAATAGTAGTCACCCATCAAATTAACGTCCTACCTTCCATGATGTCAACGTTCAATTTTTTCAACATCTTCGTGAAACCTTTTCCCTTGTTCCTCGCTAAAGTATCCAAGATTTGATGGGAAAAAGTCTAGGTGATTGTAAAGAAAATGTAGTTTGAGACTCGTATTTCCTCAATTTTGAAATTTGTGTAGCATATCTGCCACAATATTTTTATAATTTGTGTCTTTGTTATTTCCCAAGAAGCCTTTAGTAACATTTTTGAAAGCAATCTTAGCTTTGTTTTTTTTTCAAATTCAGCATTCAGTGCCAGTTTGGGTATTTGGGGTCAGAAAAATAAATTTCTCTATAATTTTGGCTTCTGATAAAAACGGCAATGTCGCGCATAAATATTTAAAACACGGGCCATCTTTTACAGTGCTTTCAAAAATTATTTCATGATTCCTAATTTTTGTGAGAAGTGGTCGTAATGGCGTATTTTATGGTTAATCTACCATAAATAACAGTTCTACGTTTTTTTGGGAATATTTTTTTCTTTGTCTGGTCAACTAACAGTACTCCATTTTTTGGCATAAGCTCGACTATTCTAATCGCAAAGGAAATTTAAAAAAAAAAGTGTATTTTTACTGTGATCCAAGCAAAGTATCTATTACTTGTAGACCTATTTTTCAAATAACATTTTTTTTCAAAAGAGTTTCCAAGTGAATATATGTTATGTTTTTTTTTTTTCATGGGAAACGAATGAGCAACTGGAACAGATAAAAATATATTGTAAAAGAGCACCTTTAAGACTTCTTTTGGATGCGTCAATAAACAATCTTTATTCACTCCTTCACTAGGCGTGTATTGATTACCCAATTTAGATATTTAACTTTCTTTATCTATGCAATAAACTAAATCACCGTCTTTAGCAAAAATAATCTTTTTATTTTTCTCTTTTTTAATCTAAATATTTATTTTTCTGATTGTTCTTGAGATAAAGAAGTCTAGCATGTTTTAACTCATCTTGTTTAAGAGGCTTTGGCCGTTCTTCAGTTTCTTCTGTAAATATCGGGTTCTGATGTGGATGATTATATTTCCGATTTAGATATATCTCACGGTATTGGTGATATAGCTGATGCCAAATTAGAATATTCAATACCCTTTTTATTGTTTTTATCATAGCCAGAAACTTGGCATACACAAAAATAGCAATCTCGTATATATGTGTAATTTTGTTGTTCCCGCCAAACCTTGGTATTCCAAATTGCAAAAACCGCTGTTTTTTCTGTTTCTATTTCTTAAACCAGCAACACAGGTGTGGCAAACAATTAGAGAAGCCCACGATTTATTCCGGCCATCTAGTTTTAATCCAAAATATCAACAAAAAAATCTGGTTAACATGAGTAACGCTGTTTTTAAATAACGTAACTTCCACAAATGCCACAGAACGTATTGGGTCGTTTAAAAATTATTTTGATGAACTTGCTACAATTTTAGAAAACCGACTACAGTTATCCAAAGTAAACAAAATAAATATTGTTCTGTAAATCAATTAGCAAATATTTTGATAAAGAAAACACGTGTCAATATCCGTCAAACTTCTGCGTAGTACTGCTCGTAAGATGGTGATGCGACGTCTTCATAAAATTTCCGGGCGAAGGAGGATGAGGTGAATATATGTTGTATCAAAAATATTAAAAAAATATTTTAGTTCGCGGAAAAACATAATACGATACAAAACATTTATTTATATTTCACGGAAGTACTTGAAGACAACTGAATTATCACATAATTTAAAAAAAGTGTAAATTTAATCAGATTATACGTGATAGAAATTTTATGACTTAATTTACAATAATAACACATAAAAATCTACCTTGATAAAAATCTACGTTGACAGAAAGTAGAAAAGTTTATAGGTATTAGTTATTTGGCTATCAGTAGGATTGATCGTCTTTTTTGTTTAAATGGTTGACAAATTAAAAATAATGCAATACGTTTCTTCTTTTCTCACATGAAACTTTTTAGTCTTCGGCATCATTTTTAGCAGCGGCTTTTAATGTTGAGCACCTTTAACTCTGTAGTTGCTATAATTCCACTTTTATTATTTTCTAATATATATCCACGATATATTAATAAAAATATTAAATCAGTTTGAACACTCTCAATATTCCCGAACAATATAATGCCCGACTGAGACCCTTACAGAAAACAATGCCTTATGTGAAAAAACAAAGTAGGTTTTTTGGTACTATCGGAAGTCAAAAAGCTTCTACAAACAAAGGCACAAAGGCTGACTTGCAGAAGTTACTTTTAATCATCTATGTCAAAACTGTGTTTTTTTTTATGAATTTCAATAACGAATTGAATTAACTCGATAAGTAAAATTGAGAGTTTTAATTGCCTTAACAATGTTTGCTCTCATTATTTTTTTTAAAAAGGATGAATTTGAGTTATTTTTATAAATATACAGCAAATTTAATTTTGTTAATTCTTATATAAAGGTAGCTTGTTTTCCGTTTTATATATTAAGTCCTTTACAACTCAATAAAATATTGTTTGTTTTGTTTTATAAACAAATTTTCGAATTTTCCAAAACTCCTCTATAAAACAAAGAAAACAAATTAACTAAGAGACAATCTATTACAAGAAATCTTTCAAGCTCACAGACTTGAGCTTAATCTACAACGAACAAAGAAACAAAAGATCTGCTTCGTTTAAAGTGATGTTAATCTTGATAGAGTAAAAACTTTATGACTCGACTAAATAGACAAATAAAATAAAATCGTGTAATAAACTATTTCAATTTATTTTATTTACAAAATTAAATCAACTATCTAGAGATCCAGTGTAAAGAAAAAAATATTTCAGATTTAGATAAACAAAGATGTCCTTCAATACCAAAGATAAAAATATATGAAGTTAATATGTCTACAAATATTCAAAGAAAATTGTTGGTATATGTTTTTTCTACCATATTATTACATCAATATGAAATTTCCTTTTAAGCCTATGTAGATTTTTAATTTATTTAAACACATACCCGTATAAACAAATTCAAGATTTAAATTATAAATGTAGGTAAAACTATTTAGGGCAAGTTTAACGGGGGAATAGCAAATTTTATTCTACATTTATGACGACGTAAACTTAAATGAAACCTACTTTGAAATATTCTATCGTTTCCAAAACCATTAGTACCATTTTATTGTTTTCACATTATAAAATAACCAACTATTTAACATAATCATCAACATCAGCCCTCCAAATCTTGATGGATCTTGGTTGCCTGCAGAATTCTCTACCACATATACAGATCTCTATCGGCAACATCCCTCCTCCAATCGGCAATACTCAGTGTGCGACAGGTGGTATACTGACTCTTATGATCCACATAAGAACATTGAACAGTCTTCATTGCAGGGGCAATGCCCTGTATGCGGTATAAGTGACTAATCCAGCGTAGTCCAGCAATTGTTATAATGTTTGCTACGATAGCTTGAGCTTATAGGGTGTAACGTTTTTCGATATTCCCCTATCTTCAAGCGCAATAAATTAGAAAATATATTATTATAGATAACTGTTTTCTCAACGGTATTGAGAACTTTTAGCTGGAACAAACTATCAGCATCATGAAATTTAACTGTCATTAGAAAAACATAAGAAGAATCAGGAAATTTCCTTTTTTTTTTGTCTAAAATACAGAACGTTCAAGCGGAAGGTTCGCATTCGCTGGTATGATCAACAAAAATCAAATGTGATGTTTAATATTATAATTAAATATAGTTTTTTTTTTAACTCATTACTTTTCAGTTTTCACTCTTCTATATTTTGCGTCATTCATTCTCAACACGTAAGTAGTTTTATAGAAACATAAAAAAAACAAGTTCATTAAACATAAACGTTAATCTTTGGTAAATTACAGTTTGAGAATGGTTTCAATTTTCGGAATTACAAATGTGCATGCAATTATAACTTACAACGCAGCAAAAATGATGCATTGTTGCAGTTTTGACGTCGGGCAATAAGTTCCCCGCCTTTGCTACGGGCGGTGGTCGAGTGCAGTCGAAAGCAATGCGGATTTAGACTTCCCAGCGCGGTGAAATTGTTGTGCATTGCGATATTATATTTTATCGTCGGGCAAGTTGCAGAAACTCGTTAAAATTATTCATTGGTAGGGTATGGTGATCATTTTAGTAAAACTGAAGGGAGTGAATGCATTATTTGTGTGAATGGGTGCTTTATATATTTAACAATATTAGTAACATTAATTGTGTCTATAACTGCATCGACTGCTTATTTTTACCAATTACTTTTTTTGTGTTGTAGTTAAGTGTGAACAAGAGTGTGGGAGAGGGACAGGTCACGTTGGATTCAAGTTTTTGAGATGAGGATCTACAGACATGCACTCATATTATATTGGCGCATCTTGTTACAAATGTGGAAGTGCTTGCTCGTATGTTTAAGGACCGAAAACCGCTTAAAACTATAAAGGTTCAAAATTTGCCGTAGGTCGGTAACATAATGAGAGACGTAAAATACGTTACGAATATAACATAATTCACCATGTAGGGAAAAATAAATGCCAAATCATGCAGAGGAAAACGCCGCAACTTTTCGCTTAAAAACAAGTGGTAACGGTTTAGGTGTAGTTCTACTAAGTTATTCGTGATTGCAGTTGATAAGATGAATATTAACATTTGGTGGAAATCCGACAAAATATATCATCTAGCGAAGGAAAAAAGTTAAACATAAAAAAAAAACTTTCAGCTTATAAAAATCGGGACTAATTGAAAAACAACGAAAAGTTGAACATATCCAGACAGCCGAGCAAGTGAAAATCTGTCATTGTTGATAAACCTGTTTAGCAAGTGCAACCCACGAAATAAATATTCAGGTATCTACATCTCCAATCACAATGATCTCTATAACAAAGTGAGGGAACACACAAGTAAGGCAGCCGTAACATTTAGTTGTTTTAGATATATTATCTGGATAAACAAACATATGCGCACCGATAGCAAAGTTACGATTTATAAGACCTCTGCCAGGCTAATTCTAGCTTAAGTATTAAAACCAGAGTTGACACAACTAGATCAAATAACATCATTGATCATTCGAAATGAGAATATTTAAAAAGAACAATAAAATCTCTTACAGGCAAGTCCCACATCCGACAGAAGTGCAACACATATGATAAAGTCAAATAGAGCAGGAAGATAAGGCGGCACTAGAGTGATTATGGGATAGGAAACGCAGTGATGAAATCCCATTTATATTGGTCCACGAGAACTAAGCAGGACATCACGTGCCTTATAGGCCGCCTTAACGGTGGAGAGACAGCTTGTGTTCTACTTCCCATGAATGATTTTTGTAACATAACAGATCCAAGATAATATCAAGAAGAAGAAGAAAAAGTGATTAGTTGACATAATTCACTTACCTGTTCTACCCAAACGTTTGTTGTCATGATCTGATTCTTCAGATTCTGAAATAAAGGAAAAATACATAATTAATACAAATTGTTAAAACCATATATCATTTCACGTTAAATTTTTTTTTTAAAAACAAATATATTTTAAATGAATCATTAGTATGATAATTGATTACTTCCTGGTAAATAGGTAATCGGTAAGTAATAATAAATACAAGTATTATAAAATTTCTAGAAAATTTAAAATTTCTAAAAAAGCTCCAAAAACGTGTCAAATATTACAATAGGCCAATTTTCATATTAATTTTATTCTTTTGGCTGTTAAAATAATAAAACACCTGTGAAAAGGAAATCTGAAAAACGTATTTATTTTAGAGGTTTAAATAAGTTGTTGAGAAACTAGTACCATATTTATTTTTGTTGTACAGTAATATTTTTAAGTTGTTTATTTTTTTATAAGTATGTTTGGTGTATCTAGTTTCTTTTAAAATCCCAAATCTATAATCCGAACCGGGGGGTGCGGGTTTGATTCTTATTAGTACCATGTTTAAAGGTTTCTGTGGTCTGTCTGGATTTTCCTCTTTCTTAATAAAAGTTAAAATATCTATATCTAAATATCAAATAATATTGAATCGGTTGTACTCGTACTTACGTCCGAATGTAACATTAGGTGTTGTTAAAGGTATGGTTTAATATTTTTTATTTATTATTGTCATAGAGTATTTATCATATTATTTTTGTCTAATAATTATATTAAGAAGTGACAGCTGTCAAATATTATTTGACAGCTGTCACTTCTTAATACAATTATTAGACAAAAAAATAATAGCAAATAACGTATTAATTAAGAAATAATGATTTATTTACAGTTAAGGCATTAACATTGTGGAGGTTTAAAGACATTGTAAATTGTTTTTATCAAACACTGTTTATTCCACTTTATGTAACGGTATAACCCTACCGGTTTCAAGATTTTACCTCATCATCAGGGGAGCACAAAAAATACTCTTGGAACCACAAACAAGAAGTCTTGTTTGTGCTTCCCTGATGATGAGGTGAAAACCTTGAAACCGGTAGGGTTATATCGTTACATTAAGTGGAATAAATAGTGTTTGATAAAACAAATTACAAGAAATAATTATTTTAGTATTGAACATAAAAACATAAACATTAAAGCAAAAAAACAGCTAATGAATCAAAATGCTTGATTCTTCTAATAATAATAATATTATCAGTCAATTATTAGATTCACACATTACTCTCACCGATGATTTACTGTTGCTATGTAAATAAATATTTTTGGTTGTTAATATTTTATATAAATATTTTTATCAGTAAGATTTATATTCTGTCTAGTCTATATAAAAGGAAGATCGCATCAATCATAACAAACAAGCGAGATTCTAAAGAAACAGCAACATGAAGCACCAAAAAGACAAGTAGATCGTCATATTGAAAAAAATAATCCATAATTATTGACGGGTTATTAGTACTTGTAATATCAAAATGTAAGTTTAGTTTTTTCTCCAACTTGAACATCTTTTTTGTTGGCTGGAAAATATTTCCGCATGGCTGAAAATCCGCCATGTTGCACTATATAAAGTTATGATAGATAATGTCATGATAAATTGAAAGGAATGCACAGATCTCATAAGTAAAATATTTGTTTTTGCTAGTATAAATGATAAGCACACCCTTTTGTGTTTTGATGCCACCTTTAATAACAAAATCTGAAAATTTAATTGTTTTGGTGCCACGGTTGCCGAAAATTGAGGTTTTAATAATGAGTTACCCACTAGGATAGTTGCTGCTAAAGGTACCTTCAAAACTAAAAGGGCTTGCTCAGTCTTTAGTCTTAATACAAAGTATCTGCTTATTAGAACCTGCGTATATTGCTTTACAGCTCCGAAGCTTGGCGTATACCGTAGCTCAAGAGAATTTTGACAGTTTTGAGAACATATGTTTTAGGAGGGTGATGGGCGTCAAGCGGTATAACCACGTGATGAATGAGACTGTTCGTCTCCGGACGCAGCAGCAGTCTATCGTCAGAATAAATAGTTAAGCTATGTTATGTGTTGATTACCCGGGTAACTGACCTAGAACCACACTGTTTTTTTCGTTTAGAAGGGCCTCGTCTAATCTTATCTCCATATTACACCGTCCACTAATATTATGAAAATAATATTTGTAGTCCTGTTCTAACATGAGAAGACGTCGACTTCTAGACTGCGAACGGAATTAGAAGGAAGCTTTTTGTTGCATCGCTGTGTTCCTGACAGAACGAAAAATAATGATCGAAAGGAAGATTTATGGAAGTGAAAAATGTGCATCTTGAGAGAAATGTTTGATTCTCTATCTTCTCTGCTTACTTAATAGAGAAATGACGTGATGTATGCACGTTTGGTGAATGAATGCTAAGGCATTTAAAATATAAAAATGTAGGATTTCAGTATTCTGATTAAAGTAATTGTGAGCGAAAAGCGACATTTTGAGGAGTTGAAATTCTCTTTTTGTTGGAAAGGTTTGGAAATAATAGGTTTATGGATGTTTTTTTGAAGTTCAGCCAAGTGCATCAACACCCCGAGAACTTCAATGTTTGAAAGAGCAAATAGTACGAAGAATGAAGGCGCCAAGTTTGGAACAATAACGAATCCAAAGACTGATCGTAACCGTTGAGATGAGCTATTTAGAAAAGTACAATTCATATAACAGTGGTGTTTTCTTGGAAAAATACATTTTATGGCTCGAAATCTGAGACAAGGGAAAATGTGTAAATAAATTAAGATATAAACAGTCTAAGAAAATGTGTAAAACATCTTAAGCTCGAATAGTGGATGTTTAGTATAGTAAAGTACAACGCAGTATAGTATATTTGTCTAGTACAATTATTGATAACATAGAAGGTGCCATATCGAGTACCATTTATACATAATCAAAAGTATTGATGACCAATGAAAAAAATCTATAAATAAAAACATGTACTGTATTGTCATATACGAATGAGTGAACACTGTTGTGGTTATTGAGTGCATAATCAATTATTGGCCGGATATGGTTTTAATAAAGAAGATGAATTTGTGGTAAGTTTTTGAAATTGTGTATTGTATTCAATTTTAATTGTGTACAAATACATACTACAGTAAAATTCGATGGGTTTATTTCCATGTGGTAATCTATTCCAACTAATCAGAAATGTATTAAACAAGTCTTTAATGAAAACGTGACGAATATTTGTGAAAATCTTGGTACCAACGGGAAGCTCACAACCTCCAGTTGGAAAATATGTGTTTTCTCATTAAGGCCACGAAGGTCGTAAGATGCTTTTAATTTGTGCAACATATTTGTTTCGAGATTTTTTATAAAGCTTCATTATTTGATTATGATTTTTAGCGCATTTACATAAATTGTAAGAATATAAGACCCAAATATAATTATCTTTATAAATTCATATTATAATTACTAGATTACATTGGCTTGGACATCTACACCGCATGCAGGATTACTCACTGAATTTGAAATTAAAGTCCATTGAGCTGTCCGATGGGTTTTGGACGAGTGGAAACCCAAACTAAGCTACTAGAGATAATACCAATATTCCAGGCATTTTATATATTGTATAATGTGCACATTTTATAGAGCACGTACTATTTTTTATTTATTTCATTGTGATAACTAATTAAGTTGAAATTGTCATAATTCATAGTACAGAATATAGCATCATGTCTAGTGGTTGAATGCCACGATAAAGGGATGTAATAAAAAACAGCACAAGCATCATGCGCAGATAATGATCTTACAACTAGATAAAAGGCATGCTTTAATTAGACTCGCTGTTTTGGAAAACGGAAACTTCTCAAAGTTTAATATTTTAAAGTTTTTTTTAATTTCACTGAAAAAATAAGTTAATTAAACTAAACTGAATTTTAGTGTTACCAGACCTTATTTCTGTAAAGAAGTTTTAAAAGTTAGAATGTTTTATATATAATACAGAAAAGTAGAATACTGGGTAATATTGACTTTATTTTCAGATAAATAATTGTTACCTTTTAATTTGTTCTCTGTATAGTGTGTTGTCAAAACTCAGAGGTTATTTTAACGACCGACAGTGTCATTGGATGAACTAATTCTTAGTTATCAAATGTAAGTTTGGAACGCGAATTCGCAATGTTTATTGCTTGAAAAATATGATTCTGCACATTTGCATGTGTTTATTAATGCAAAATTCTACTACTGTGTGATGTATTTTTGGTGAAAATAGGATCACAATTATGATACTAATGTTTATTTGTAGTCGAATGCTAAAAAAACTGGATTCCATTTGAGGTTTTCTGGTTTGACTTAATTCTCATTGGCGAAGAAATAATAACTTTCTCATTAGTCTAGTTTTTGACATCTCTGCAATATATTTCCCTTTAGTTGTAAATAATATAACTTGGTGTGTATATTGCCGTGAGAAAATTACTTCCAGCAAAACAAAAATATATTTAAACTCCTTAAGTGATGAACCTGACAATTGAGAGACGATTTCGAAACATATTGGTAAACGATAAGAAAGCGATAGAGCCTTAACAACTATGCCATGGTTTTCACGACTATTGTATAAATTAGAAATAATAACCATGTTATTATTTATTTATTCATAGAAACGGTTATTTGACATTTTGACTAAAAAAAATCAAAAACATGAATTAAAAATTAATATTGAAATGTAATTTGTGTTACATAAAGGAAAAAAGCGAACCCGGAATAAGATGAGTTCAACACTAAAAAAGCAACAACAACTAAATTCTCTCTTGTTAAAGTTATATGGAAATCCAGTTCAAGTAAGTCAAACTCGTATGGAAAGCCAGACCACACCACTGCTCATACTGATTACCCAATCTGTAAAGGGTATAAATACAGGCGTTTTACATATACTTAGTAATAACTAAATTATTGTGGAATAAAATATTTTGTCTGGAGGGCTTACAAGGAATATATAGCCTTACAAGCTGAATTCGTTTCGGACTATTGAAATTTATTTTTATATTAATATTTTGAGGTCAATTAAGGTGATGAATTTTCACCATATTATACTGCGTAGAATAAAAGTGTTATAAAGTACAAAGCAAATAATGGTAAACGTACAGTTATCCCTTATTAAGGTATCAAGACTTTTTTCGAGTTTGCACCCACGGCTACGGCGGCGTTTCATTCCACAAGTCACGCCACTGCGACCAGATATACGGGTGTTAAAGTTTTATGAAAACTTTTAACTTTTCCTTTGGCAACAGCATAAAACCATAGATACCCCAATGGATATAGAACTTTATACTTAACAAGCATTGTGCTCATTTTGAACTATTGTACGGCGAGAAAGTTTTGCGCCACTGTTGCAGAGATGAGAATTTATGAAGTTTGCCGCTGAAATTAAGTCGCATTTTGTGTTGGGAAAGAACAACAGAGTGCTCCCGAGGGAAGATGGAAACAATCTGTAATTCAATCGTTCGTGTTGATGTGCTCTTCGAGAATTCTCGGCTCGGTCTTATTGTGTTCACGAAAAGGGGAATACGGGCATTGTTCAGTGTCTTACTCAAAATATTAAAAGGCTCCATTCTGAAGGTTCTTTAGGGACCTTGAAGATCCAACGCTGACGACACCGTAGTCCTTCGTGTATCCCGGCTACGTGCAACCTCACTCATAACAGCTGAAGAGATTCAATTACAAACAATATCGGATGAAGGACGAAGAAGAACCAATTTTTGCGTTAGTTATGAAAAATTCTTTTATTAATAAAATATGGACAATGATTTTTAGGGTCTTTAATAGAAAAAGTTGAATATAGCCAGAAATAGATATTTTCTGGAGTCTCGAAAGGATGAGAGCATTGAACCGTATTTATTTATTCTTTCATTTACAGGGTTTTTAAATAAGGACACTTGAAATTTGTTAGATTATGGCGGCCATGTTGTTAAAGCAACATCTGTCCATTTTTTTGTAAATTATTATTCAGTAGTATAGCGTTGAACAACGTGTGCAAATTATCAAATTTTATTTTCAAAATCAGTACTCCGTTCGAGAAACGTTCCGCGCATTTCGTGATTTTTATCTTCGCCACTACCGTCCTGCCGAGTCGACTATTCAACGTTTGGTGGCCAAATTCGAGTCAACCAGTTCAATAAATAATTAGCCAACACCCTACGTCACCAAAACGCAGGGTCTGCTGAAAACATCGCTGCTGTGCGTGAGAGTGTATGGGAAACCCGAGGCAGTCAATTTCTCGTCGTTCACAAGAACTTGGCCTTTCTGCGACTTCAACTTGGCGAATTTTGCAACGGGAATTGGGTTTGTACCCGTATAAAATCCAATTGGCCCAGGAATTTAGGGTAAACGACCATAGACAACGCCGTGCGTTCGCTGATTGGGCTCTGGGGCAGTTGGAAGTTGACCCAAATGTCGCTAAAAAATCATCTTTAGCGACGAGGCCCATTTTTGGATAAATAGATGTGTGAACAAGCAAAATTATCGGATTTGGGACGATTCCAATCCACACGAGATACACCAGCACCAAATGCATCCCGAGAAAGTCACTGTTTGGTGCGGATTTTGGTCTGTTGGAATCATCGGTCCGTACTTCTTCCAAAACGAAACGGGCATTGCCATAACCATCAACGGCGAGCGCTACAGATCGATGATAAGCAACTTCTTGTGACCTAAACTGGATGATATGGATACCGACAACATGTGGTTCCAACAGAACGGCACTACGTGCCACACAGCGCATGCCACGATGGACATTCTGCACGAGCGATTTGAGGGCATGGTTATCTCGCGCGGCGGTGACGTGAACTAGCCACCAAGATCGTGCGATTTCAAGCGTTTAGACTTCTTCCTTTAGGGCTACCTTAAATTGCAGGTCTATGCGTATAAACCGCAAACAATTTATGCTCTCAAAGTTAACATAACGAACGCCATCCAGCAAATTCAGCCAGATTTATGCAACAAAGTCATAAAAAATTGAACCTCCCGAATACGTGCCACCAAGCAAAGCCGCGGCAGACATTTGAACGACGTTATATTCCATACTTATATGCTATAAAATATTCTTTCAAATGAAAAAAAATTGAGTGGATATCTCACACACAACTTGTTTTATGTACTCGTACATTTAAAAATCGAGCGTCCTTATTGAAAAACCCTGTATATGGTACATCTGACCGACTTGTAAACAGTAATTTCTTCTAAATAATCGACTTAGCTTGAATACGTTAAGTTGAATACGTTAATTCGAAACAATTTTCCATTTATTTAATTTGATTCTGTAAAAAAATAAATAACCTTTGAAAAATAAAAGTTGGACTACAGGAAAGGAATTCGTTCATGGTAAAGAAAGGGGACGAAAAAATATTTTTTTCATTTTGATCTTGAACGTGATTAAGGATGATTAACATCTGAAAGCTCTTGAAAGATCGTTCTTTAAAAAATAACGATTAATTTCTACAAAAAAGGACACATAGATTTTATTTCTTTTAAAACATTTTTCAAACTGTACATATTCCATATTTTGCAAGACTATATCTAAGAAATTTTTTGTTTTGATAAATATATTTTTTTGTAGCTCTTAAAGACTGATTTTATGTAGAAGTTTATAATATATATTTGATACCACTGCAAAACAGCTACAAAGCTTCTTATATATTGTTATGGACAAAGTTGTTATTTGAGAATTATAGTTAAACTTAAATCAAAGCCATACTGTAGTATAATATGTGAACATACAAATGGGTAAAAAATTGGGTCGAATTGGCAATTGAAATGATTTTTCATGCCCTCGTACAGACATTCAAAGTTCACTCCGCTATAACAATTCAGCCTAATGGGTGTGCTGCCATAAACACTTCTAAAGAGTCCTCAAAAAAGACGTTGGCCAGCAATTGTCCGTAATGAGTCCCAATTTACCCCTGGCTGGGGGACTAATGTTCCAGATCCGCCCTCCCAAAATTGTGGCCCGCTAGTGTTCCAAGAAAATATAAAACCGGTTTTTTGATAACTTATTTGGACGGTGGAATTCTTATAACGTATTTTGGAGGACTATTTACTGCACAGTTTTGCAAGAAATACACAACTATTTTATAGATAACGAAGTCAACTAAGAAATCTCAACTTTAAGCTGTAGAACTTTTGTGCAGCTACTACGAAAAAGAAGGATACTTGAAATAGAGTGGCCATAGAACTATAAGGATAAATAACAAAAAAGTGACGATTTACATAGGAATAATAAAATGTTTCGAATTGAACTTTGTGGCATTCAATATAAGAATATTTTAGAATAAATTACTGTGTACCTTTATAAAACATAATTGAATGAAAATGTATTGAAATACTAGAAATTTAAAAACAAATACAGTATTTTTATATTTATATTAATATGCTTTCATTTTAATACCAAAGATGGAAGATTTTGTTTTGGTTTTTTCCTTAATACTGAATGAACGTGTAAAACACAACGCTCCTTTGCTAAATAAATATTACATAAAAAAACGACTTAAATGTAGTTTTTAAGTTATATTTAATCTGAAATAACAAAGCTCTCTTTTGCTTACTAGCTATGAAAACCTAATTATTGTACTTCAATTTATTTAACACTTAACAAACGTTTTTCTTATTTCTAAAATAAACGTATAGGTAATGAATATGGATATTGAAAAAAAAAACGAAAATAGAGGTTTACGCTTGACAAAGTTTGGGAAAGACTGTCCCAGATTATTTTGGGACAAGCCATCGATCGTCGTAGAGCAAAGGCAAATAAAAAATAGTCTGAGAATTATTGCGCTTACATCAAATGTTTTTGTTCCTCCCTTATATTTTGTAGACGATCTGGTTTATACAGAACGTTTAAAATAGACACGTCTCTTTGTTTTTGCCGAGTTGAATAAAATTTTATCTAAAGTAATAAATATATCCAACAAAATCAAGATAAAACATACAATTTCATTAGAAATTGGGTGAAATTTACTAACTGTAAACATTTGTCTTAATTTATGTTTGAGATCTGTACCAAATATGTTAAATATAATAACTTATTATGAGCAATATTTCAAGAAAATAAGAAAACTTTAATTTTTTCGGATTAATATCTATTGACATGTCTGCAAGGACATGGAAATTACTCGCCTTTTTTAATTAAAACAAATAAGCTAAAGCGGCTGTGACGCTTAAAATAAATGGTGAATAAAATATGAATGTGCAAAAGTAAATATAATATAAGATAACCGATGCATTGATGTCTGATTATCTTAAAAAAGGTACAAGAATCTTAGGACATTTCCCAGTACAATCTACCTGCAAAGAATAGAGGGGCATATAGAGAAGTATTTCATTCGATTCACGATCAAGAATTTTAGAATATGTATAATTTGTTAAATTGGTCATGAATTTATTGTATTACACTTTTGTTATACACAGTATAATCTCGCGGGTGTATCACGATGTGCCAATTTCGTCCAATTAATCAGAAAGATGTTTAAACAATTCTTATGTGAGAACCAGACTAGAACTCTTTTAAACAATTAACAACAAGAGTCGATCCCGTAGCCCCGGGCTGCAGTCTTATCAGCTTAGCTACTAAACTCAGCTTGCTAGGTTGGTTGAATAATATACCATAGAGTAAAACATCCACACATGCTTTCAAATAGATAAAATTTTATTAAAATCGTTCAAATATTTCCTTTTTATTCGCTTTTTATTAAAGCAGTAGAAAATGTATGAAAATCATAAAATAAATGTGAAAATTGAAAACACTACACTTAAGTGTTAAGGTAGTGCGTTAACCTTACAAAAAATTAAAACATTTCTTAACGGGGTCGAAAATATAAAATTAATATTAATTCTCATAATTACCAATCTTCATATTTACCCTAATTTAATCACAATCCCTTGTAATCTGTCTGAAATGAATAAAACTAACACCAACTCAATTTAATTTTTACATTGCAGGCTCTCAAACAAGGTCCACAAACAGTAAAAACTATTTAATATAACGGATACTAATCCTTCAGTCCAATTAGGAGCAGATAATGACATTCGGGATTGCTGGCCATTTGCGAAATGGAGGCACTAGTCTTGAAATATAATTGTGCAGTAAATTAATTACAGACGTTGTATTCCTTTGTGGCTGGGGTGAGTGCTTCAAACTGGAAAAGTATGCCTTCAGGATTATTAAAATGGTGAAACTGATAGAGGCATTTTGTTAGATTTAGATATTGAAACACAAAAGGAATTTGTTAGAACTGATGCAAATTTGTAAAATAAAAGGGAATGCTTGTATAACTCCCTCATCGTTATTTGATTTTGATGTGCATTTCGTAAATTTATAATATTTTTTTATTGCAATTGTTTTTTTATTATATATTATTGTTTCAAATAAGCTATTATAGTAATTGCTGTGTTTGAGATGTAGAATAAATACTTGGATGTCCTGAAGGATGCACTTAAATTTTTGTATGATGTTTTGAACCCGAAGACCTTCAGTAAAAATCAGATTGAAACCCTTTGAAATAAAACTGGGTACCGACGGGAATCAAATCCGCAGCGTCGGAAGACAGACGTCTTGCCAACTAGACCACGGAAATCGAAGGATTTGTTGATTTTTTACTAACAAGAAACAGTAAAGGTTCCTGCAGAAATACAACTAACAGTAAATCATAAATACGTCATTTAATATTGCAAGTCCCAGATGTAACATTAAGCTGGGAACTTGGAAAAAAATGGAGAATACAAGAGCACCCAGTTTGACGACTTATAAGGCATCGCGAAAGAGAAGACCAAAAGACAGAATGTGAAAAATAAATTCAAATGGAGTTGAGGAGGACAAGTGAACACTCAAGTTGAAGATTGAAGTAGACTGGCATGGGAGAGAAACTACTAAAGAGTCGTTTTCAATCAAAGCTCATGGGTTATAAGCGCCATGGATAATTATCATCAAGTTAAATGATGTATTTACGTATTAGCTAATATTCCATATGTATTTATAAGGAAATTTATAATACAAGAACACGTTTTTGTTATTTTATCTTGAACGATTAAATGATTAAATTTAAAAAATCTGCCATGGTCTGTAATTGACTTCATAACATGGCAAACGACATACTTTGGAAATAGGAAAATAAATATTTAGAAATATATCAAACACTCGTGGCTATATGTAAATTGAAGCAGCATGCAGATTGATTGCCCCAATATAAAGGGTGTAGAGTAGGGATTCTCAACCTTTTCATAAATGCGTACCGCCAAAACAAAAATCACCAACTTAAAAACCCTAAACAAAACCTCAAAACATCAAAGTACTAAATTATATGGAACAAAACTAAAAATAAATATCTCGTTGAAGCATTTTCCATTCTCGCCTCCTCATGGCGGGATTTGAATGACCGTACAACAACATGGCATTTTGCCCTCGACTGCTGAAACGGCCCATTCACATCGCTTGATAGCGGATTACGGCTTTGTATCGACCGATGGGAATGTGCTAATAAATTATCTAAATTTTGTCAACTTACCCTTTTCTACATAACAGGTACACAAATACCCTTTTTCCACGATTCACATCACACGATTTTATCATACGATGGAATAATGTTTGAAACATAATATTTTAAAAGTATTCACATTTTAACGTTGATTCTGTGTCCCAGTTGGCAGTACTTATCGTATCTTAGAAGATATTGTTCTCTCCCTATCTGATTTTTGAAACTGCTTGCATTTCTAATATGGATGTGCGTTATTTAAATATTTCAAAAAATTTAATATTTCATTTCACAAATTACATTTTTTATTGTTCACAATATTTATTTATTTGACTTTTATTACAAATATGATCTGGCGGGCTTATTGCCAGGCGGGAATCTCTTCCAACCAACCAGACAAAAGTTAATGAAGCAAGTTACATGGTCGCAAAAAACATTCAAATGACTATCCATTTTCACGAAATCCATGAACACATACGTGAGCATACGCCCACAAACCCCACAAAGATGGATAATCAACCGAACATCCTTTTTCATATAAAATGAGATATCATCAATCAAAGAAAAGAAAGGGATGGTGGAGAGAAAAGGAAAAAAAAATCAGGAATGAAACTCATTATATTACTGACTAGAAATAAATAAAAGTTTTTTCAGTCGCTTTTTAAAGCATGCCAAGGACGGAACGAATCTAACATTGGTTTGTAACTGATTCTACAGTCTCGCTGCATGGACAGTGAGGAACGACGTGAACAGGAATGCCCAATAAACAATATCTGTTTGAGCAAAGCGCTAGTTCATGATCGGAAAGACGCTGAAAATTTTCGGGGACATAAGAGGGGGGGGGGGGGACAATTAAGAATATTATACAATAGAGACAGTTTGTGAATTTGGCGTCTATTTCTAACGTTCAACCAGTTCAATGCCTTCTGGTATGGGATCGATACAATACAACATTTTTATAATTTAGAGTTTTATGAAATAGGCGAACCGTCAAATACAAGTACTTGTACACAATTATGCCAAAAACATACCATTTTGTAGATACGAGGGCTGCTACTTAAGTTTTGAGACAGACAAGTAAAAACAAATAATTATCATCGAAAATGGCTTTATTGTTTTTCAAAATACTCTCCATGAAGATCAATACACTTTTGCATGCGTTTGAATTAATTTTCAAAGCACTTTTTCCACTCCGAATGAGGTAACATCAAAGACCTCGCAATTTATATTTGATGTTTGGGAATAATAAGATGTCATTGGGTGCCAAATAAGGGCTGTACGGTGGATGACCCATCAATGGGCGTGATCATTATTTGGTTTGCAGAGAATTTTAGGTTGAAGTAAAAAACGGTGGCTTGTCTCGTCGAAGTGTTCGGTCAAAGCTGATTTTTTGTGATAAGTAAGTCTGCAGGCTCTTTCGTGTTCGACTATTCTTTTGTTCATTGTGGCCGCCGTTTGTCCTATAGGTACCTGACAACCACACCTGTAGACATCAGTTGACTCTAAAAGGTCGCAGTCTCTGGATAATGTTTTTTAAATTTTCCCCTTTTACTTTGTATTGAAGATTGTTCAAATTTAAATACATACCGTGTTATAGCAAAGAATTTTTTTTTCACAGATTGAATAAAAATTTTCAAATGTTTAAAAACAATTATCCTTACCAGACACAATGTTTCCATGTTCATGTGATTTTAAGATTATTTTACATATTTTACACAATAAAAATCTACTTTAATGCGGTTAATAAACTAACTAAAAGTTGGACAGTAACATTAAAATGGAAACTTACTTAAATACCAAATGAACAAAATATCCATATCACAAATAATTTACTTTTGAGTATTAGAAGCAGAAATTTATGCAACACTTTAATATGATACATAAATGTTAGCCGTGTTAATGGAAGACTGTGTAGCTATTGCAGAATGGTCGTTATACCACAAACGAAAGGGTTGCTCCATACATATTCGAGGAAAGCGATATTTTCACTTTTAAGATAGCGGTATTCGTGGCGTAATTGCGCGGGTGAATTTTATTAGCCATTTATCTTTTAATAGATTGGAAAAAGGCGCAAATTATGACCCTGTTACCCATTTCTAACTTTTGTAGAAACATCTGTGTTTTGAAGGACACCGTTTTGCCTTTGAAATACACGTTGAATGTTGTATGGTTTTTGCTAAAAAAAAATTTAAGAAAAGTACGTCAAGGCAAAAAAAATTTTTTTAAACTCCCTTATGTTAATATCTCGTATGAAATACAATTCCGTAAAAAACAGGAGTATTTCTTCTCAAAGTTAAGTACATGGCATCATTATGAAGATCCCCATTGATATTGTTTCCTATTGTAAATTAGCGTTAAATATTTATTTTCCATTGAGTGAGAACGTACTTTCCAAATAGCAGACTTTTTCAATTCGTTCTAATATTTCACAAATCATGTGATGACAAATTATATGATATGTATCATCCATGATCAAGGAGTATTTTGATTATTTCGTCAAGGTACGTAAAATATTATTGAAATATATTTGATCATTAACTTTATTGTTAACTCTCATATACGGGTTTTTGAAATAAAACAGCCTTTAACCCATACCGCTCTGCTGTTGGCACACAGGCGACATACTATATATTCTTTGGCGTAGTTATCGTCTGACCGATGACGTGTTTACTCTTGTTTTATATGTAAATTTTGACATACGCTTATTTTGATTTCATGCATTTATTTTATTTTAAGGACATAAAAAAGCATTCTTATTTTAAAAATTATAAAATAAATAAATCCTACTGCAAACATATGTAGGTGTAAAATTGAAGATGTAAGGACTGAGGTTTGCTTTTTTGTTTCTCCAGCAAAGTTCAAAATTTGTATTTCAACTAGTTAATACATAAACATTTATACGATGACCTCTATGGCCTAGTTGGCAAAACGCCTGTCTCTCGACCCAGAGGTCGTGGGTTTGATTCACGTTGGAAACCAGGCTTAAAAAAAAGATACTAGTCTGGTTTTCACTTAAGACCTCGATTACATTTTTCATGTTGGTTGGAAGAGATTGCAACATGACAACAAACCAACTAGATACAACGTAAGTGTTATACGATGCAATTTGGAAGTGCAACATAAAACACTTAAATTCACTGAATACTTCTTTAAGCTTGTAATAAAAACTGAATTCGTCATCTGCTGAGAAATACATGTGTGTTGTTTTCGTGTCTTGTAGAAAAAAATGACTTTCGCAGAAAAATTGAGTAGGACTTCTGAAAACAAAGGAATTAAGATACTTCAGAAAAGAAAGAAATAATATTATAATATAAACAAATAATGTTAATACTTTCATAGCTAACTAAAATTTAACTGAAAATTGTGGTCCGGGTTTACAATATGGATCAAGATTGCTTGCCACTCAATGTTCTACGTTTGTTATTGGGAATCAATTAAATGTCCTCAGTAAAGTAAAGGCAACAAACCAGATCTGTAAAAAATGTGCGTCCATATTAAGTTACCTGTTGTTTTTTTCACAAATAATGTATTCATAAAATTTATTGTCATATGTGAATAAAATAACATTTTTTTTTACAATGTTGACAGATCCCTTTCTCTTGACTCTTCTGTCATGTCGATAAATAATACAAGGGAATAAATGAAAATAACTAATCATCATGCGAATCTGGATTATTTTCGATTGTAGAAGTTTAAGTTTTAAAGTCTAAAATTGAATCCAGAAAAAACTAACACGAGTATCCGTCAATATGACCAGTAACTTAGTATAATTGATGAGAGTAATCTGGTTATCTTCGAAAGAAAGTTACTGCAAAAATTTGTGTATGAGAACGGGAATTTAGCGCCGACGCTACATGTATGAGTTCTAAAAAGAACTTGGTATCTCCAAATTTATGAATATTGGAAGGTTCCGATGGCTAGAGCACGTGTATTGAATGAACGAGTCTCGCATCCTGAATGCCAAGTCTGAAAGACGTGGACGCGTTAGCAGGTTAATATTGAGGTAGTAGTATAACGTATCCAGATATACTCGTATATCAGTATTTCATTTAGAGAACTGTCGACAAGCCGACCAGGAACTAGATCCTTATGGATTTTAACGGTAAAGACAATGAGGATTGCACTGTAAACATCCAAAAAGAGTTTTATTAATCAACTAAGAGCTTTTGAAATGTGGTGCTGTCGAAAAATGCTGAGAGTCTCATGGGTTGACAAAGGTCGCCATGATGATATCTTCAAATGAAGATAAAAAAGTTGTATTATTTACCATCAAAAGAAGTAGGTTCGAGTACTTTCGACATATTTACTGGAGAACATTAACGGCAGATGAACAAGTGTGTGAAAAAGATACATCTCCTAGTCATATAATTTACAGGAAGGGTTTAATTTTAGTATCATATCTTAGTTCAGAGCTGTTTTCTCTAAGGGCTAGATAATCATGGTGATCGCTTACCTCAGAAGAAGACAGGAGCTTTGAAGAAGAAGATTCTTGATCAACAAGTTTTGTGGTAACCGTTAACATTTTTAAATAATAAGAATATTATCATTTAAGATTTAGTAGTAGTCTGAGAATCCCGTGGACCACCAGATAAATAAACGTTCCCCAATTCGAGGTGCTAAATGTGACAGTACGATTTTCTTCAATATGATTCCAGCATATTTTGAGGTTCTTTGGGCACATTTCCAGACGTAAGCCAGATAATCTGGAGAAATATATGGACAATAAGAAAAGGCCGAGTAAGTCGCATGCAAGATGAAGTATTTAAATGAAGAAATTGACTGGAAGGAGCCTGTACACTGCCATGCCAACGGTAAGTAATTGAAAATAGTGTAGATGTGTCTTCGCAATTTGTACCACTAACATCTGAAAGATTACGACCCATGGTAATGAGGAACGACAGAGATGATGATAGTGATAACCCTTAGTATAAACTTTCCATTTATCTCAAAACACTTGACCATTGACACATTTAACAATGGTTAGAAAAACATTTTACGGTTGATCTTAGTGGTTTACATCCAAAAAGCATTTGACGGTTCAAGTATCTATTTACACTTTTTGAAGAGTTTAAAAATGTATCCTCCTCTTTTGTTTGTCGCTGTGATTCAGCAAAGTTTTAGTATCAAGAGAGAGAGAAAGCAGCTGTTTTACAATTTTGTGAGTTAAGTAACATGAAGATTAAATATTTAATCAGCCAACGTTGGCGGTGTAACTTTGTTGACTTGATGAAGGAAACTTCAAACGGGCGAATATTCGGGCAACAGAAAAAAAAGTATTCATTTGAATTATTTGGTAAAGGTTTGTTTTGTTGCAATCAAAAAGTTGTGTTGTTTATTCAAGGTTTTATTGTTTTCTAAGTTCCGTTCGATTACTTTGGTAGTTTGTTTTAATCATTGAGATTTTGGATTGATTAATTAATATTGTTCTTAATTTCAGGAAGATTTACGACATTTATTAAAAAAAAGCACACGATGATATCATTCCGAATATTAATTAACACAGATATGACAAAAAATTTAAATAAAGTAAAACTAACAGTTCAGGAAGATTTTTTAAAGTACAACTATATGATTACATTCAACAATATTCATATGATGTCTTACGTGGTCTGATTGAGAAGATACATATCTTCTCAATTAGACTACCGAGAATACGGGGATTGCAGGTTTGATTCCTGTTGGTGATATTTAAAAAAAAGTGCCAGTATTGTTTTCACTTCAAGTTTTTTTAACATTTTTTGTTTTTTTTTTAAGAGATTGCTATATCACAATAAAACGGGCATATCGTACTAAAAACAACGTAAGTATAAATGCAATACAATGCACCTAAAAAGTATGCGAAAAAATGTGTTGTTTTCCGAAGAAGATGCCAGCGGGATTTTTTAATTGGCTAAATTCTACGCGCGTTGACCCTAAAATATAGGATAACTTTCAGTCAATTCATTCAAAGCATAAAATCATTTATAAATTAACACTAGACTAGGAAATTGTTCAATATTCGCGGAGGCTGAAGCTTTTTCAAACTACAAACCCCATTTGACTTGTTATTTTTAGTCCCTACAAGATTATAATGATTGAATTATCCGTTCAAATATGAGATGTTACATTGCTAGTTCTCTTGACCTGGTGAAATGTAGACTTGTTATTCATTGTTGATAAAATGGCTTTCCAATACCTTTCAGGATTTATTCCACCTGAATTAGGGTAACAATTTTTAAATCAGTGAAAAGTTACTGAACTCACGAGGAAGTAATTTAATAAATGATTGTTGATATCATAAGTAAAATAAATTTGTATTGCATTATTAGACCAAACACTATAAAAATATTAACATTGATGTATAGAAGTGAAATATGAAAGCGTCAAAACCAACCGATTAAACTCTATAAAAATGCGTGAACTGATAAGAATACACGGGGCGAGAATATATGACAGAATGCGAAATGCAGTGTTTAGAGACAAATGTGAACTATAAGGCTGATGTATTAAGTACATTCGGGTATGAAGAACGGATAACTGAAGAAATACTTCTAAAACACATATACAGTGTAAATGTGAGTGAAAGGTGTAGTAGAGTAAGACCACGGAAAGCCTTGTTGGTTCAAGTTAATTATATTTGAAAGAAGAAAGTGTAAAGTCATATAAATCGTAGGAGTTGTATGTGATGGTGAATGTATGTAGGTAGAATAGGCAAAAAATGTGTGTCTTGATAGGAAACATTGGCACCCCCTCTCTATCTACGCCGACAGAGAAACGGCGTAATAATATGTATGCAAAATGTAAAAGAAAACAATAAATTACCATGTGTTTAGAATTAATAGAAAGAATATACGGTTTTAAAAAAAAATCTTATCTAAAAATTAATATAAAAAATAAATATAATTGAATATTTTATACGTTATATAATATGAATTTACGATTTTTGTAACATACTGATATCAGCAAAAATATACACAAAATTCCTTAGATATTTTACTTATCCTTTGAAATATTCCTATTTCGATTTTCTGTAGCAAATTTGAAATTCTTATTCGCAGAATACAGAAATTGTGTATTTCGTAAACCAAACAAAACATTACATATTTTTGTGCGAGAGAGAGAGAGAAAAAAAGAAAAATAAAGTCACATCACGTATTTCTGTCGATATTCAGATAGTAGATGATATTTCCATGCCCTGTCGCACCTGTTACGGACATGTTACATATTTCATCCACTATTGAAATGAGGTGAATTTCTCGCAAAAAATCCCGCGACGTGGTCAAAAGGGAATAAATGAAAATTTATTTGAAATTTGTGGTTAGGACCAATTCGAATATATTTTCTTCTTCCTATTGTAAATTTCGAGACTCGTTTTGAAAATACTATTAAGCCAATAGTATCACTACCTTAATAGTAAAAAAAACGTTTCGTATTTAAAAAAGGTTTTTTTATATTCAAACTTTTAATTCTGCGGTTCCTGTCAAATTTTAATCGCGGGACCCTTGTTAACAAATTAATGAATCCATACATTTTTTTACTGACAATAAATAAAGCAACCAATACAATTTAATTTCTTGACAGTACAAAAAAAAATCACATAAACAATGGAAAAACAGTGGAAAAACAATTTACCCTTATAATGTAGTACTCATTACTCTAAAGATATAAAATAGTGATATTCCTTTGTAAAAGAATATGCCTGTTGAGATAATGAATGTCAACATCGTTTTATCGGGCATGCGTATCAAATAAATTAAATCAGGACTTATAAGACGTTATTCTTATTTTGTGAAGTTAAATAAATATTGCAATGTTTCGTCCATATTGTATCTTAATAAAAATATAATTTAAAGGTCAAAGTGGAGAAAATTTAACTTAAATCTAATGACCGAGCACTGCCATACTTTACGCCTTTTCTCTGTTATGGGAAGGTTAAATAATTTTTTTTACATATTTTGAATTTTTAACTAGTGCTCAAAAACCAATTTATTGTACAAGCCCAAATTGTATCGTCGGAACCCTGGGGTCTTGCAGAAAACAAGTTGGGAATGCCTGATCTAAATGTCTAATTATTTTGTAAAATATAATAACACTGTTCTAAATAAATTTTTTTCTTAAAAAAGCAAACCTAAAATGTTTATCACCTTATACTTTTTTAAACAACACCTCTTTGAACATTAGAAAAGCAATTATTGCAATTGTATCCAATTTGGCCCATGCTTATTTACATACGGATGTGTTGGCATAACTTTTGGTTTTTGGAAGTTTTTAAGATAAAATTTTTGCATAAATAAAGTAATGTTTCGTAGCTTTATTGTTAAACCAAGATATAATACATAGTTAACATATAATTAGATATCCATA